>JASVEL010002044.1:0-263151 GCA_032618575.1 Nicotiana noctiflora | reverse complement strand
GTGGTTCCGGTTCAGCCAGCAGATCAGGTTCAGGGGGACAGCGTCCCAGCTATGAAAGACGGTGAGCAGCGTCGTCTCGAGAGGTTCACCAGGTTATCTCCTCCAGTTTTCACTTGTGCTCCGGTTTAGGACGCCCAAGGTTTTCTGGATAAGTGCTGTCGGATGTTTCTTACGGCAGGGATCTTGGAGTCCGGTGGGGTATCATTCACTACCTTTCAGTTTCAGGGGCCAGCCTTCGCTTGGTGGGACGCTTATGAGCGCCGCAGGACAGCCCGGAGCAGCACCACTATCTTGGCCAGAGTTCTCCACTATGTTCTTGGAGAAATGGGTGCCTCGATCTCGGAGAGAGGAGATGCGTACGCAGTTTGAGGGTCTCCGTCAGGGGGACATGTCAGTGTCAGAGTATGAGAATAGGTTTACAGAGTTGTCCAGATATGCACCGTGGTTGGTTCATTCCGACAGAGAGAGGATTGGGCGCTTCGTGGACGGCCTCATTTATCCCATTCGTATTCCGATGACTCGGGAGAGGGTTTTGAGTCGTACATTTGAGGATGCTATGGATATTGCTCGTGACATAGAGACTAATCATCGCAGAGAGCGGGATGAGAGGGAGGCCAAGAGGCCTCGAGGAGCAGCTAGTTCCAGTGGCACTCAGACCAGAGGCCAGAGTCAGCAGAGCCGAGGTCGCTCTTTCAGGTCTTCGCAGTCGGGTCGCTCGGATCGTCGCTGATGGTCTCCTAGACAGGGTTATCAGGGTTCGCACCAGAGCCAGCCATCTCTCAGTGCCATGCCAGCCCAGAGTTCTTCACAGGCCCCATCCGCTCAGGGTTCATCTCGGCCTAGTTCATCAGCTGGCCACTCCAGCGCCAGAGGTCCTTATCAGTCTCAGTACCCAGCACCGGGGAGTTGCTACGAGTGCGGAGAGTTTGGGCACCACCGTAGGGAGTGTCCCCGTCTTGTTTCCAGATCTTATCAGCAGAGGGGGCAGCCCTCGTCATCTGGTCCTTCTACTTCAGCACCCGCCCCGCCAGCTAGGGGTGAGGGTCAGACAGCTAGGGGTCGCTCTCGAGGGGGAGGCCGATCAGGCAGACAGGCTAGATGCTATGCTTTTCAGGGCCGATCTGAGGCCGTTGCTTCTGATGCTGTCATTACAGGTATTATTTCAGTCTGCCACAGAGATGCCTCAGTATTGTTTGATCCCGGTTCTACTTATTCTTATGTGTCTACATATTTTGCTCCTCATTTGGGCACGACCCGAGGGAGTCTTGAGCTGCCAGTGCATGTATCTACCCCGGTAGGGGATACTATTGTTGTGGACCACGTATACCGGTCCTGTTTAGTCACTATTGGAGGTCTGGAGACCCGAGTAGACCTGTTGCTTCTCAGCATGATTGATTTTGATGTTATATTGGGCATGGACTGGTTATCTCCATGTCATGCTATTCTGAACTGTCATGCTAAGACAGTCACTTTGGCTATGCCGGGCATTCAGAGGATCGAGTGGCGAGGCACGACTGAGTATGTACCTAGCAGGGTAATATCTTTCCTCAAGGCCCAACGAATGGTTGGGAAGGGGTGTCTCTCTTATTTAGCATTTGTGCGGGAGGTCGAGGCCCGGACTCCCAGTATTGATTTTGTTCCCATTGTGCGAGACTTTCCTGATGTGTTTCCCTCAGACCTGCCGGACATGCCGCCGGACAGGGATATTGATTTTGGTATCGATTTGGTGCCAGGCACTCAGCCTATTTCTATTCCTCCGTATCGGATGGCACCAGCTGAGTTGAAGGAATTGAAGGAGCAGCTCCAGGAACTCCTAGATAAGGGGTTCATTCGGCCGAGTGTGTCACCGTGGGGTGCACCGGTCCTGTTTGTTAAGAAGAAGGATGGATCCATGAGGATGTGTATTGACTACAGGCAGCTAAACAAAGTAACAGTGAAGAATAAGTATCCTCTGCCTCGTATTGATGATTTATTTGATCAGCTCCAGGGAGCTAGGGTGTTCTCGAAGATTGATCTTCGTTCGGGCTACCATCAGCTGAAGATTAGAGAGTCTGACATTATGAAGACTGCATTCCGGACCAGATATGGTCACTATGAGTTCCTTGTGATGTCTTTTGGGCTGACCAACGCCCCAGCAGCATTTATGCATCTGATGAACAGTGTATTCAAGCCGTATCTTGATTCATTTGTGATCGTATTCATTGATGACATACTAGTCTACTCTCGTAGCCAGGAGGAGCATGCTCGGCACTTCAACATTGTGTTGCAGAGATTGAGAGAGGAGAAGCTGTATGCCAAGTTCTCCAAATGTGAGTTCTGGCTTGAGTCCATGGAATTCTTAGGGCACGTGGTGTCCTGTGATGGTATTCAGGTAGATCCGAGGAAGGTCGAGGCAGTGCAGAGTTGGCCCAGACCGACCTCGGTTACTGAGATCCGTAGCTTTCTGGGATTGGCAGGGTATTATCGCCGATTCGTTCAGGGGTTCTCTTCTATTGCTTCACCCTTGACTAGATTGGCTCAGAAGGGTGTTCCTTTCTTATGGTCCGAGGAGTGCGAGGAGAGCTTTCGGAAGCTCAAGACAACACTGACCACAGCACCAGTCTTGATTCTACCGACAGCTTCAGATTCTTATATTGTATATTGTGATGCCTCGGGAGTTGGCATTGGTTGTGTGTTGATGCAGGAGGGTAGGGTCATTGCTTATGCTTCTCGTCAGTTGAAGCCCCACGAGAAGAACTACCTTGTTCATGATTTGGAGCTAGCGGCCATAGTTCATGCTTTGAAGATTTGGAGGCATTACCTATATGGTGTCTCATGTGAGGTGTTCACGGATCATCGCAGCCTTCAGCACTTATTCAGACAGAAGGACCTTAATTTGAGACAGCGGAGGTGGTTGGAGTTGCTTAAGGATTATGACATCACTATTTTGTATCATCCGGGGAAGGCCAATGTGGTGGCCGATGCCTTGAGTCGGAAGGCGGTTAGCATGGGCAGCTTAGCTTTCATCCCAGTTGGGGAGAGGCCATTTGCTTATGATGTTCAGGCCCTAGCCAATCGGCTAGTGAGATTAGATATTTCGGAGCCGAGTCGGGTGTTGGCTTGTGTTGTTTCTCGATCTTCCTTATATGATCGCATCAGGGAGCGACAGTATGACGACCCACATTTACTTGTCCTTAAGGACAGAGTGCAGCATAATGATGTTAGAGATGTGACTATCGACAGTGATGGTGTTCTGAGGATGCAGGGCCGTATATGCGTGCCCAATGTTGATGGTTTGCGGGAGTTGATACTTGAGGAGGCACACGGTTCGCGGTACTCTATTCACCCAAGTGCCGCAAAGATGTACCAAGACTTGAGACAACACTACTGGTGGAGGAGAATGAAGATGGATATTGTTAGGCATGTAGCTAAGTGCCTCAATTGCCAGCAGGTCAAGTATGAGCATCAGAGACCGGGCGGTGTTCTTCAGCGTATGGTTATTCCCGAGTGGAAATGGGAGAGGATCACCATGGATTTTGTTACTGGGCTACCTCGGACAGCGAGGAAGTTTGATTATGTATGGGTGATTGTTGATCGGCTGACTAAGTCCGCACATTTCATCCCAGTTAGTACTACTTACTCATCGGAGCGGTTGGCGGCGATCTTTATTCGGGAGATTGTCAGGTTGCATGGGGTCCCAGTGTCTATTATATCTGACAGAGGCACTCGGTTCACTTCTCAATTTTGGAGAGCATTTCGGCGAGAGATGGGTACGAGGGTTGAGTTGAGTACAGCATTTCACCCCCGGACAGACGGGCAGTCTGAGCGTACTATTCAGGATCCTGGAGGATATGTTGCGGGCATGTGTGATTGACTTTGGTGGTTCGTGGGATGAATTCTTACCACTTGCTGAGTTTGCCTACAACAACAGCTACCAGTCGAGTATTCAGATGGCCCCGTACGAGGCATTGTATGGCAGACGGTGTAGATCTCCCGTAGGATGGTTTGAGCCTGGTGAGGATAGATTGATAGGGACTGAGTTAGTTCAGGATGCTCTGGATAGAGCAAAGTTGATCCAGGAGAGGCTTCGCACAGCACAGTCTTGCCAGAAGAGTTATGCAGACCGTAGGGTTCGAGAGTTGTCTTTCATGGTTGGTGATAGAGTATTGCTGAAGGTTTCACCCATGAAGGGTGTCATGAGGTTCGGGAGGAAAGGGAAGTTGAGTCCTAGGTATATTGGCCCTTTTGAGATACTCAGGAGAGTTGGAGAGGTGGCATATGAGTTAGCCTTGCCACCCAGCTTATCCAGCGTTCATCCAGTATTCCATGTGTCTATGCTCCGGAAGTACATTGGAGATCCGTCTCATGTATTAGACTTCAGTACCATTCAGCTCGATGGTGATCTATCCTATGATGTGGAGCCTATGGCTATTTTGGGTCGCCAAGTAAGGAAGTTGAGGTCGAAGGAGATTGCATCAGTTAAGGTTCAGTGGAGAGGTCGACCCGTAGAAGAGGCTACTTGGGAGGTTGAGCAGGAGATGCGGAGCCGATATCCTCACTTGTTTGAGACTTCAGGTATGTTTCTTGACCCGCTCGAGGACGAGCGTTTGTTTAAGTTGGGGAGAATGTAACGACCCGACTCGTCGTTACGGGAAATTACCACCCCGTTACCTTGCAATTACATATCTTATGCTTTTATAAAAGTATTAGAGTATATCGGGTGAGTTAGGAGTGATTTGGATTGAAAATGAAACAAATAGCATGTTTGAAGAAAGCTTGAATATGGAAAGTCAACCAAGAGTTGACTATTGAGTTAGAGTGCTCGGAACCGGATTCTAATGATTCGACTAGTTCCGGGGGATCATTTATGACTTAGGAGAACAATCGGAATTGAATTCGGAGGTCCGGTGTAGTTTTAGGCTTGAATTGGCGAAGGTTGAATTTTGGCGAAATCCGGATGGTAGGTGATATTTTGATCCGGGGGTCGGAATGGAATTCCGACAATTTCTGTAGCTTCGTTATGTGATTTTGGATGTGTGTGCAAATTTTCAGGTCATTCGGACATCGTTTGATCGGGTTTTGGATTGAATGTTAGTTTCGAAAGTTTTGAAGAAACTTAGGCTTGAATTCGTGTAGAAATGGTGATTTTGATGTTTAGTGTGGTGTTTTTATGATTGGAACAAGTTCGTATCATGTTTTGGAGTATGTTGGTGGTTTTCGTTGGGGTCCCGGGGGTCTCGGGATGAATCCGGGGGTCCAAACGGACCATTCTTGGCCAAAGAAGAGAGCTGGTTTGCTGTCATAAGTGCAGCAGAATTTTACCCTTCGCGATCGCAGATATAGGGACGCGATCACGTAAGGTCAAGAACGGAAGCGACGCGATCGCGTAGATTTAACCGGGTGGTCATCGCGATCGCATGAGCATCTACGCGATCGCGTAGAAGAGAAATGGGGTCCAGGGAAAAATGTGCTACGCGATCGCAGGAAGAGGGACGCGATCGCGTGAGGCCGGATGGTTGTACATCGCGATCGCTTGAGGAGAGTCGCGATCGCGTGAGGGCGAAATGTTTGAACATCGCGATCGCGTGAGTAGAGTCGCGATCGCGTAGAGCAAATGGGTCCGGCAGAGAATTTAATCACAGAACAGAGGGGCTACGGGTTCATTAACCCAAAACGCCATTTTTGAGTTCTAGAAAGAGAAACTCACGGGAATTGCTGGTAATTCATCGGGGATTCGTCGGAGGTAAGTTTTGTGGCTTAATTGCATCATTTTAGCATGAAATCCTTGGTTAAATTTCTGTAAATGGAAGATTTAAGGTGGGTTTGAGCCCTAGGCCTAAATTGAAGAAAAACACTGATTTGAGTGGGCAAATGGAGTCCGATTTTGGTAAATTTGATATGCCTAGACTCGTATTGAGACGAGGGTTCCGAATATGTAATTTTTATAATTTTTCGAGAAGCGCACCAAAAGTCGGGTTTTGACAACTTGTGGGTTTTGATATAATTTGGGTTATTTCGAATGAATTTCGTGAAATTAGCATATATTGATGCATTCTCTATGATTTTGAGCAGATTTGGCACCCGAGGAGATTGATTTGCGAGGCAAGCGCAAGGCGGATTGAAGCTTCTACCGGTTCGAGGTGAGTGGTAGTAGTAAACAATGTACCGAGGGTTTGAAACCCCGTACTAGCACTTCACAGTGCTATATTGAGATGAGACACACGTTCTATGACGGGCGTGGTGACATTGTGATTGGGGGTTCGGACTTAGTCCTTCCCGGCTAATAGAATACTGTGTTGTATGACTGTTAATGAGATTATAACTGTACAATTGGGGCTAATAGCCATGTTTGGGGCCTTGTGCCGATCTGTAGAGCATTAGGGAACCTATAGAGCTAGGTGACCCTTATATCGTGTTGGAAACCTACACTCAGCCGTAGCTCTAGCTGTATAGCATAATATGAGCCCGTACTAGATGTGTACATCGAGAGAGATTATCTAGGGTGGAATTCCCTGTTCTAGCTGAGTGGGCCTGAAAGGCCAAGTCTATACCGATTGAGGTGAGATAGGGTCAAGGACCCACTATGAGATGTTATATTGGGCCTGAAAGGCCAAGTCTATATTGACTGAAACAGGGTCAAGGACCCACTGTGATATATTATATTGGGCCTGAGAGGCCAAGTATATACTGACTGGAATAGGGTCGAGGACCCATTATGAGGTATTATATATATATATATATACCTATATTGGATCGGGCTGCACGCCGCAGCAGTATATATATTGGATCGGACTGCACACCGCAGTAATATACATGTAATATACATGTAATATACATGTGGAACGGACTGCACGCCGCAGTATATTGCGCTTGGGCTGTAGGAGCCCCTTCGGAGTCTGAGTCTGCACACATTCTCAGTGAGCGCTGGTGTATATTATGGGATCGGGTTGCGCGCCGCAGCAGTATAAATATATATACATATAAATATTGGATCGGACTGCACGCCGCAGTAATACATGTGTGGATCGGGCTGCACGCCGCGGTATAATAGTGCTTGGGCCTAGGGAGCCCCTCCGAAGTCTGTATACACCCCCAGTGAGCGCCGTCGACGTTAAATTAAATGGAGCGGGCTGCGCGCCGCAGCGGTATATGTATTGGAGCGGGCTGCACGCCGCAGCATTATACTTAATTATGTCCTACTATCTACTTAAATATTTATACATTATAGACAGAGGTATGTGTCTTTATATGTTGAGATGGCCGTACACCGTAGGGGTACGAGTGAGGGTTGGTTCGGGGTGGAATCTTGTAGAGATAAACGTAGATTGGAGGTTGGAGTACTACTATAGTGATGACGTACCTGTGAGGGTTGCCTTAGAACTGCTAAGTGATAGCGCATGATTTCTTACCTTCAGTTATTATTTATTATTGTTACTCACTGAGTTGAAATATACTCACCCCACTCCCCTGCACTTTCTGTGCAGATCCACAGGTGCCCGAGAGCAGTTGAGACATTGTAGCTGCTGATCCTTGTCTACTTTTGCGGAGATTACGAGGTAGCTGCCAACGTCCGCAGAGCTTGTTTTCTCCTTCTTTATCATCTTGTTGATTTCCTATTTGCCTAGACTTGGTTGTATTAGGATGCTATTCTGTAGAGGCTCGGTCTCGTGACACCACGATATGGTTGGGACCGTATTTTGTATGTTTTACATTTCTGTCCATTGCACCAAATCCAACGGCTGAGATAATTGACCGGAATTAATTAATTAGCTAATTTCAAGATTGAATCTGAGCCGTCCTTTTAAGGTGATCTGACGGAAGAGACCATTGGTCTCATTACAAATGGAACGACGTCGTTTATGTAACATTAGTCTTGACCGTTGATCATCAACAATTCAACGGCCAAGATCACCTCAGCCTTTACGACTATATAAGGCTTTGGTCTGTTGAGACCAACCATTTTGTAACCTCCCAAACCCTAGCCGCCCCCCTCTCTCACCCTTCTTCTTCATCTCCCCCTCTACAACTTCACTGGCCATGGAGGCCACCACCTCCCACGGTGGTCTCCGGCCACACCCCATACCCCAAGACCACTCTCATCTTCTTCTTCATCTCAAATCTTACCCAGAACCCCGAGAAACCTTGAAACACCCCCTGTTCTTGAGACTCCGGTCATCAGGGTCTAACCACCGGTGACCACCAAAGTATGAGAAACTACTCCAAACCAACGCCAAAAGAACCACCATGGTCTGATCTACACCCCTACACCTCTCATTTCCCTCGAATCTTCCCCGATCTTCTCGAATATCCAAAAAGAAGTCACCGGAACCCTAACTCCGGCGACTCAAATCCCAACCCCCAATCAAGATCTAGCCTTTTACTTTGTGAATACCCCCCTCCAAACCAGATCTCAAAAATACTTCACCTTGAAGTCTAACAAAGAAAACGAGAAAAAGAAATAAAGAAAAGAGGAAAAGAAGCCTGAAAAGGAGAGTAAAAAAGAAAAGAGTGAAAAAGGCAAGCTCAGGGGACCGGCCCTGCAAGCTAAGTCCCCTCACTCTTTGTGTTTATTTGCTTTCTTTCGTCTGCTCATTTTTATGTTGGCTTTTGTTTTGTTATCTTGTTGTTTTGATTTTATTTTTATCTTTGTTTATTTCTCTGGCTTAAAAAGATCTGTCTTGATTTGTTGGCTTACAATACCATGACTATCCTTCTTTTCTGTTTCTTTGCATGATTAGTTTTAGTGAAAATTTAGCCATTTTCTTTCATTAGGGTTATCTTGTGGTTTGCTTCTCTGTTTTAAAAATCTTGATGTCCCTGTGCTTCTTCATCTTCTTTTAGTATTAGGGTTCCTCATCTTGTTGGTTTCCGATATTTCTTCTATTATTCTGCATGTTTAGTTCTAATACTAGTTTATTTGTTTGACTCTCATTCTTTTTCATCTTTGTATTACGTTGTCTTTTATTAGTTTGCAATATCTTGACTGATCTTCTTTCTATTTCTTTGCATGTTTAGTCTTAGTGAAAGTTTAGCCGTCTTTCTTCATCTCTTATATCAGAGTTATCTTGTGTTTAATCTAGGTTTGCTTCTCTGTTCTAGATATCTTCACATCCTTTGTTTATATTTAGGGTTTTCTTATTTGTTGGTTTTCAACATCCCTTCTGTTTGTTTTAGTGCAAGTCTAGCCTCATTACATGTCTATATCACCTCTTATTTTCTTTTATCTGCTAAATAAGTATTCTAATCTGTATCTGCTTCTCTTTATGTCATTTTTACATGATAGATTTAGGTTTCTTCTTCACTGTTTCTCCATATTCTTCTTTTCTTCATCTTCATGTCTATATCAAGCTAGGATTAGTATTTGGAAGTGGATTCTGATTACCATGCTTATGTTATTCTGTTAAGGTCCATTGTTCTTATGTCTGATATAAGCCATATTTCATTTCTTGTTGACTGTTATGAGATCTAGTCTCTATTAAGTATATGTCCATGAACTTTAAGAGTTTTGGGCCTTACAGTGAATCATTTAACATAAATTGGTTGTAATTAAGTCTGATTGATGTTAATTGACACTTTGCTACATGAAATTGAGTTATGTGAGTTGATTGGTTAAGATTCAACATTATCAAACTTCCCTTCTGAGTTTTAATTGATTGATGAACAATGTTTGGTTTCATGTGTCTATGTGTGCAATTATATGTTGAAATGGCTGAGTTTGCAATAGTTTATTGTTAGTATGAGCAGTTGTTAATGCCCATTAGTCTTAGGAAATTGGTTATAGCTGCAATAGTACTAAGTTTCATAAATTGGCTAGTTATGAAATAGGTTAAAATTGAAAAATGAAAAAAAGGTTATAAGATAAATAAGTGACCAAGAGTAGTCAATTTTGCAATTGACCAACTCTGCAAAGTCCTACACATACTGGCCCACCCTTAAATGGGCTAGTTGTGTAAATTGGTTTAAGTTTGCAAGTTCAGACTTACCAAGGCTCAAATTGAGCCCTGAATCACAGGTGGCTAGGTCTGCAAAGGCCTTAGCCCAGCCTGTGTTCAGCAAATGGGCTTCAATTGCCCAAGCCAAGTCTCAACTTGAGACTGGATACATTTTAAATAGTCTAAGTATAACAATAAAGCAGGCTAGTCCTGCAATTAGCCTAAAAATGAAATAAAAGTTTTAATTAATAGAAAATGAAACAAAAAGGGTTAAAATTGAAATTGTTCCTTAAGATAGAACTGGCCAGTCCTTAAATACCAATGCAAGGACTGGCCCTTAGTTAAATAAGTCTAAAAATGCTGAAAACCTGACCTAGTTAGGTCGGGTAATTCAGCAGTCTCCTTAAGAGCATAAAAGGAACACAAATTGGTAAAATGGTAGATTAAATAGAGCATATAGGGACATAGGAGTCATTAATGCTTCTGATTTCTGCAATATTGCAGAGATTGAGGGGTATAATGGTCTACCTAAAAAGGAAAATCAGTAAAAATCCGGAACTAATAGGGACACTTTGGTAAAAGCATAGGAATAGAATAAAAAGGAACCTTCCAGCACATGCTGGAAGGGATCTTATAACAGAAAATGGGATGTAAGTGTAGATTTAGTAATTTTTAAGGGGGAACAAATGGAATTAACTCCTATTCTTTCCCCCCAAGAAATCTGCCATTCTATACCTATAAATACCCCCTAAAAATACTGATTAGGGGGTTTTTTCACATAGGCTGGTTTTTCAATAGAGAAATTCAGAGTAAAAATATAATAGCTAATAGCAAATAGTTTTCCTGCATATTTCAAGTAGCAATCACTAGTTAAGTTGTTTGTGTGTGGGTTTTCTGCTAGATCTCTTCTGGGATTTCATATTTGCTGTTGCTGTGGTTTTCTGTTCGTTGATATTCCATCTTACACTGTTGCATTGCTTTGCTTGAGTCTGTTGTTGATCCCTTGCTTCTAATCCCCCCTAGAACTCATCGGCTTCTATTTTGTTGAACCAGGTACATTCCCTTGTTCAACTTGAAGATGTAAATGTTGAAATGCTAAATGATGAAATGAACTTCAAGTGTTTGATTCAGTTGTTATTATATATTTGTAGTTCACTCTTTTCATTAGCTGTTTAGTATTAGTATAGATCTATAGTTTTAAATGTAATGTAGCATGTATAAGTAGAAAGACCAAAACAAAAACAATGTAATAGATAGATTAATAGTAGTAGTGTAGTGTAGATAGCATATCACCTAGTTAAAATAGGTAAAATTTTAAAATATAAGTTAGCTAACCATAGTCTTAAATCGGGTCGTTACAATCGTAAGTCATAATCATATAGTTAATCGTATTTTATGGAGAAGCATTTAGATATAAATAAGTTTCAAAGGAGAAAAACACTAGTTCAAACCATGATTCATTCACGATTGAGTTAATAACACTGTAATGAGTTAAAGTTATAGTCAAAATCGGCGTTGTAGTTGTGTCTAAGCCTTTGAATCACTTAAATGTAGATACTCAGGTTATTATAATTAAGTAATTAGAAATACAAATCTTGCTCATGTAGTTAGCATGCTTTAGAGATCAATGTCCAGATTTGAGTGAGTTTAAAGGTGGAAATGAACTGATGAAGTAACAATTAGGACGAAGTTGGTTTTGAAAACATCAAATAAGTTCAGTTCGTATTAAACTCAGTAGTATAATAGTGTAGCTGTAAATAATTCATCTTATCTTTAGGTAATCATGATGCTTTTCATATATAGTTAAATCACCTCTTAACCCCTTAGTTAGTAAGTAATTTGGATGTTAGTATAGATTCATCATTAGAAACAAAAGTGAGGTCAATCTTTAATTCGATTCACATGTGTATTAGACAGTTGGGAGTTAAAATTAACACTCATAATTTGTATACTGATTTTTCCTCTTTAATAAATAAAAGTGCAATTTGAATTTATTATCGATTCCAGATGTTTATATTTCTCTTCTGTTATTTACTTTCATTATTATTGTTCCAATTCGGTTTGGGCCCAATATGTAACGTGGGCCTGAACTATCACACGAAGCTGGATGGACCATCGAACAGAAGCCTGAAGACGGCCAGGGTCATTAAGACCTGGGCAGATCCAGTATTTATTTAAATGTGGGTACAAAGGCCCATGCCCGGTAAAGGAGATGATGATGGCCTGGCCTCAATTCTGATATGATAATAAATAGCTAAGGAAAGAACAAAAATAGAATAACATAGTCTGCCAGGATTGAGACTCTAAAATTTAATTGGGACGAGCCTCACATGACACCAAATAGTGGGGCCCCCTTAGTAATGAAATAATGTGTAAATAGAATCGGGAAAGCTATTAGTAAATTTCATAGCTTCTCCCAAAAGAATTAAAGGCCGAAAGACACTATTAGGCGTGGTTTAATACACCTTCCTTATAAACCAGTGTGCACTTGGTGCGACTCAAATCCTAAATCCCGGCAAAGCCGAAATGTATTAAAGGTCACAGGCGTACTGGTTGCAGTGTGACTCGAGGTGCGTTTTTGCGATGTCGCAATTCTTTAAAAAATGTTAAAGTGAAAGCACATACATATTGTTTAAAATTTGTAACAAGTCAAATAAGATTGAGAACGACGGTTGAGCAACCGTGCTAAAACCACGGAATCTGGGAATGCCTAACACCTTCTCCCGGGTTAATAGAGTTCCTTATCCGGGTCTTTGTTTCGCGGACTGTAATAACAGAGTCAATTTCCTCGGATTCGTGATTAACCGGTGACTTGGGACACCATTATCTTCCCAAGTGGCGACTATGATAATTAAATAAAAATCCCGAACCGATTGTCCTTTATGTGGAAAAACTCCTTCCTCTTTGTTGTTATATCCATCTCGGGTATTTGAACACTGAGGTATACCATCTTTCCAAACGGATCGGTACAAAAGCCTCTTTTCAGGTGTATGTGTGGGGTAGTAAAAAGGGAGGTGTGACAGCTCTGGTGACTCTGCTGGGGAAACCAACCCAGAACTTCGATTTCAGGGTTTAAGAACTCGAGCTCCTTAGAATCGTTGTCCTCGATATTATTTGACTTTGTTATATGATTTGAACAACATGATACGTGTTTACCGCTTTGATATTATGTGGATTGTATATAAAACTCTACCGAAAACTCTTCTCTTCTTCACCCCCGGGGATGTGCGTACTGGTTGAGACTCCCCTTTCTGTTAAGTTACACCAAAACTAAGAAACAGAGGCCGGATAAGTTACAAAGCTGATTGACTCCGCGAGTCACCGGTACGTAGCCCCCTCCTCGATTCAAGTTGTCCGCTCGGGTACACGGTCTAGCACTCTGTGAAACTATAAGATGTTGAAAATAGGTCTAGGACGATTATTTGCATCATATCTGACTTAGGGGACTCAACACAGGGGTTGGGTCCGTCTAGGACAGCTGACCTGGTAATTAAAAGACCGAGCATGTTATGTGTTGCATTTTATTTGTCCTTGATCATTATGCAGACCGGAAAAATTCCCGAGGATAGAAAAGTGTTCAAAAGAAAAAAAAAAGAAATAAGAACTAGTGAAAAAGTGCAATCAGAAAATCTGAAAAATTGAAAAAAAATGGCTTTTGATGTTGAAATATTTGGTCAACTAATCTGACCGAACTACGCAGGTATGATTCTCGCCATTAGGCGGGATACGTAGGCAACCCTTGAACGGGTCCAACCACCTTTTTAGAAAAAAGACCAAAAAAAAAATTTTACGTTTCAAATAATCGGAGTGAATCGCTATTTTTGGAAACAGCCGAATGTTCCGAAAGGACGCCGGAAGGCTGTTTTGGCAAAAATGGCCACTTCGAGGGTCGTGTCTCTTTTTTTTTTCAAAAAATGAAAATTTGCATTGAAATTCTTTTTCCTTTTTTCTAAATAAAATCGCCATAATAAATGTGCAGGATGAGCACAATACAGAATGAACCTTTTGCCTTAATGAATAAAATCCATTTGGAGATAAGACTATGGTGGAACGACATGGGAATTGAAGGTCAAAATTGGGTCAAAGGCTACTTAAAGGATCTCACAGGCTTATTGGACATAATTCCCCGAGGCGACATAATCAGAGCACTGGTCACATATTGGGATCCTGCACACAATGTACTACATCTTCCGGACTTTGAACTCACTCCCACTCTGGAGGAAATTGCTTTTTACATAGGGAAGAACGAGGTCCCCTTGAAAGAAAAATACCGCTTCTTGGACTCTTTGAAAATTGCTAGAAACGTCCACAACGAGGATTTAGCCAACAGATTTTGCTCCCTAAACTTCATTTATAGCAGATATGGACATGTCGGGGGTTTTAACAACTCCACGAACAAGCTCTGTGGCAAGTCCAACTGAGAAAAATGGGAGGAGCATCGACGGTTTGCTTTTTTAGTGGCATTTCTCGGGATTATCATATTTCCGAGAAAGGACGGGCACATTGATATAAACTTTTCTGGGGTAGCAAGCACTTTGGTCGTACAGGATAATTGTACTCTGGCTCCAATGATTTTAGCCGACATCTACCGTGCCTTGACTACATGCAAAGAAGGGTCCAACTTCTTTAAGGAATGTAACTTGATTTTGCAAATTTGGTTGATAGAACATGTATGCCATCATCATTCGTTCTCAAGCTATGGGCCGACTGAAAGAACGTGCCTCGAAGAATTTTATACGAGAACAAAAGATCCTAAGTTGCTAGAGGGAGTAAAGGATTGGATTTCGCATCTACGATCATTGACCGACGTCCAGATTGATTGGGCATATGTTTGGTTGCCCCTCGACGAGGTGATTTATATGCCGATAGAAGGGTCGCACTTTTTTATCATGGGTTTGAAAAGTATCCAGCTTTATGCCCCGTACAGTGCCTTGCGATAGCTTGGTAGATGTCAAGTTATACCAAAGGATGGGGACCTCAGTTCGCAAGTGATAGAGATTAGCCCAGATGGGCAATTCCCGGAAGCAAAGGTCCGACAGATTTGGAATGCATGTCAGAACTTGAAGTTAGAGACTTGTTTGCAGAACAGAGCTCGGGGTGAAGTGTCGTCAGGGTATTCCGCATGGTATCGACGGGGTATTGAGCATGACAAGCCATCGAAAAGACCTCACTTGCAAGATCTGGTGGAGCAATCTAAAGAAAACAGGAATTGGGCGGCCAAAGAAAGTGAATATAAGGCCAAGATCAGCTTGCTAGAAAAACAGTTGAGAGATCTCCAGTTTGAGAGCGGTTTGCAAGTAGCATCCGACGAAGGAGAGAAAAAGCAGCTGAAGAAAGAAAATGAAATGCTGAAGGCTCAGGTTGCTAAAATGAAAATTGCATCTGAGACCCCTGTTCGCTTAGCCCGAGATGAGAAATTGATTGAAACTCTTCGGCGCAAAGTGAATGACTACAGCTTCGACTTAGACAAAGCAGAAAAGGAGTTAGTCAGGGCTCGGAAGCAACTGGCCAAAGATGCCGAGGAAAGAGCCAAGTTGGTTCAGCAGCTACAGGATAAGCATGAGTTTGAGGTAGCTCGACTGAGAAAGAAAATTGTCACAGACACTGTCAAAGGTAACAAGATCATCAAAGATCTCGAAGAAGAAAGAGAACATTGTTACACGACTATGGCTCGTCTAGAATTTGAGCTACAACAAATGCAAAAGGAGAACCAACGTACTTTAGATGCTCGCGCCGAACAGATCAGCCGATTGCTTCAAGAGAAAGGTGGTCATTCGAGAGAAAATTGTTCATATTGCTCACCCAGAAGAGCCAGTTGTGTGAAGACATGTCCCGGGCAACATTTGTGTCAGCTGTGAAGTTCTTTGTGCAGCAAGTCATGTCCGACCTAGATAGGCTCCAAAGGGGATTAGCATATAGGCCCGCGGCAAGACCGAACGATGTCTCGCGGGCACTAGGAGCATTAATGTATTCATAGGGCATGCATTCTGTATTCATGTTTCTTTGCATTAATAGCACAACACCATCTTGTAAACCGATGTTTTTGAACTATCAATAAGAAATCAAGTGTTGTTGTCAATCCTTTTGCTTTATGTCAATTCTTTATTTACGATAGGCAAATAAATAGGAACGCAAATCAATAAAGAAAATAAGAAAATGGAAAAGAAAAAAAAAGAGAAAAAGAGAGAAAGAAAAGGAAAAAGAAAAAAAAAAGAAAAAAAAGAAAAGAAGAAAAAGAAGAAAGAAAAGAAAAAGAGAAAAGAAAAAAAAAAGAATGATGAGATTGGTTCAAAATAAAACAAAGGCCGGGATGATGCATGACGATCGAAGGCAAAATGTGATTATTCCAAATCGTTGCATCTTATCTTTTCATGTGCTAACTACTAACGGGTGTTGTTGTTTATGAGAACCAGATTCTAGCTGGCAACTGGCATTCTAGCTACTCATCCCTACAACACAAGATCTAAGACAATGACAAAGGCCGTATCTCAATAAATTGAACCAACAGTCATCGACCCCGTCCAAGAGGAGGAAGTTGTGGACGTGACGGGAATAAAAGAAGAAATGTACAAGCTTAAACAACAGATGGCTGAGATGAACCAGGCTTGGTCGAGGGGTCAACCCTTACCCACTTATCCCGCTAACCCAGCATACGTCCCGCCAGCCAATCCCAACCCTGAGCCACCCACTATGAACTCATCCTCTACATATCCAGACTATCACCACTATTATGCCTCCACCTCTCAGGTACCACCGCCACTGTCAAAACAAGTACCACCCCAGCCACCACAGGTCACCCTGGTATATGTAGCACCTCCACCTGCCGCCTTGCATAAGTCATCTAGTGAGCCGTTGTTCCATGTACAAGATACCCACTACTACCCGCCTGAACCAACCTTTCGGCAGCATGAATCTCACACCCCGTTGATGGAGGCGATCGAAGAAAAACCTGTCAGGAACTTAGAACAGGAGGAGATGGCCAGAAAGATGAGGAGTTTGGAGCAGTCCTTTCGTAACATACAAGGGCTAGGGGGACAAGTAAGTGTGGCGTACAAAGACCTATGTCTATTTCCAGAAGTGCAACTCCCTGTTGGGTTCAAGTTGCCGAAGTTTGACATGTACAGTGGACATGGAGATCCAGTGGCCCATCTTAGAGGATAGTGTAGCAAGATGCGTGGCGCAGGGGGAAGAGATGAGCTTCTGATGGAATACTTTAGCCAAAGTTTGAGTGGTTCCGCACTGGAATGGTACACGCGCCAAGATCACACCAGGTGGTTCATCTGGGATGATCTCGCACAAGCATTCGCTAACCATTTCCAGTACAATTTGGAAATCATACCGGATAGGTTGTCACTCACTAAGATGGAAAAGAAACCTGGTGAAAGCTTTCGAGAGTACGGTTTTAGGTGGAGAGAACAGGCGGCGAGGGTGGATCCGCCGATGAAAGAAAGTGAAATGGTAGACTATTTCTTACAGGCTTTGGAGCCTACCTACTATGGACATCAATTGTCAGCCCTTGGCAAGAATTTTAATGAAGTCGTAAAAATGGGAAGTTTTGTGGAAGAGGGATTGAAAACTAACAAGATTATGAGCTTTTTTGCGATCAGGCCACAAATCAGGCCATATAGATAGGGAATAGAGCAACCATTGGGAAGAAGAAGAAAGAAAAAGTGTCGGTTGTAGAGAGTAAACCCTGGAATCGTAGCCAATACCATCACCCGCCTCGACCATATCAGCCGTACCCACCAACACCATACAACCCACCTCCACCATACTACCTACCTACTACCCCACACTACCATAACCCGCAAGCCCAAACCTATCTACCACCACCACAGGTTTGGCGAGCTCAGGTCCCGCAGAATGTTTATCACACACAAAATACCAACCCCTATCCTAGAACATATAGAAACCCGAACAAACCCAACTTCAGGCCCGACCCGAAGATGAGGAACAGAAATCAGGCGAAAAAAACATTCACCCCGTTGGGGAATCCTATACTAGCCTCTATCACCGATTGAAGGAATTGGGGATGTTGAGCCCAATCGAATCAAAGCTTCCGAACCCACCTCCCAGGAATATTGATCAGTCGGTCAGGTGCGAGTATTGCTCTGGGGCACCGGGGCACGACACTGAAAAATGTTGGCATTTGAAGACTGCTATTCAAGAGCTCATTGATAGTTGGAGGATTGAGGTACAGGCTCCAGAGACTCCGAACATTACTCAGAATCCTCTACCAACTCATCATGAGGCACATATGATAGAGTTGGCACAAGAGGAGAGCAGCAGGAAGCCATCACAGTCGGTCATGATAATAAAGGCCAGTAGCAAAGTAGAAAAGGAAATTGAGAAAGGAAAAGCAATAGCTGAAGAACCAGTGAAAAAGAAACCAGCGGTTGAGACTTTGAAAGTTGTGGTGCCAGGGGTGAAACCAGTGTTGACAGTGAAAGGTGCATGCTCGGAACTGGTAATTATAAGGCCAGTGGTGCAGATACCGGTGGTAGATACTAAGACTGTACCTTGGAATTACAACAAGGTGGCAGTAGTGTACAAAGGAAAAGAAATAACTGGAGAGATCAACGAGACACACGGTCTAACTCGTTCCGGGCGGTGTTTTGCCCCGGAAGAGTTAAGAAAAATGAAGGTAGTAAAGGAAAGTCATATGAAGAAGCCTGTCTCTGAAGAAAGAATTTCTCAAAAAGATAAAATCTCAAGACTACTCAATAGTAGAACAGTTGAGGAAGACACGTGCATAGATCTCTTTGCTCTCATTGTTGATTCACTCAGAGGAACACAAAAAAGCTTTGTTGAAGATATTGAATGAGGCGCATGTTCCTGAAAAGATCTCGATCTGTCATCTTGAGAAGATTACCAACAAGATTTTTGAGTCCAACAAGGTCACCTTCTCAGACAATGAATTGCCCATTGAGGGGACTGAACATAATAAAGCACTCTACCTTAATGTGAAAAGCGAGGAATCAATGGTCACTCGGGTGTTGATAGACAATGGTTCTAGCGCAAACATTTGTCCACTTTCGACTCTTGGAAAGCTGAATATCAATCCTGACAGAATCCGGAGGAATAGTGTGAATATGCGAGGGTTTGATGGAGGAAGCAAAAATACTTTGGGGGATATCATTTTGGAAGTCACCATTGGGCCGGTAGACTTTACGATGGAGTTTCAGGTGTTAGACATCATTGTGTCCTACAATCTATTGCTGGGTCGACCATGGATCCACTCAACTAAAGTCGTGCCATCATCCCTACACCAAATGGTTAAGTTCGAATGGGAGCAGCAAGAAATCACAGTGCATGGAGAGGGAGACACCTGCAATGCCATAATGCCCTTCGAGGAAGTGGATGGAGACAAAGGTCCCTGGGTGTACCAGGTGACAGACACTGTAGCAGTGAACAAGATTGCTGAAGGAGAGAAATTGCCAATCCCTATAGTGGCACCTGCCGCTGTGATGGTAACCAGAGAGATGATCAAAAATGGATTTACACCGGGGAAAGGGCTAGGAATAGCCTTGCAAGGAATAACTCAACCAGTCCATCTGCCAGTGAACAACGACACCTTCGGCTTGGGATTCAAACCCACCCACGCCGACATCCAAAAAGCCAAGAGAACCAAAAAAAACTGGACCCTTCCTAAACCTGTCCCAAAACTGTTTGACACCTTCGCCAAGCCTGGTACAAAATGACATCTGACATCTGTTGCGTCTAGGTATGCTGAGACTAGACCTGATGAGGAGCTCTTGATGAGGTTTGAAATGTTATTTGGGGACGTGAACATGGTAGAAATGGGCGAGGGTACCAGCAAGATAGACGTTCAGTTCGTGGGGTCTGGTGTTGCGCTCAACAACTGGGAATCCACTCTTTTCCCAATTAGAAAGGAGTCTTGGTAGTTAGCTTTTGAAATACATCATCATTTCCCAAAAGCAATTTTAATTTCTGTAGTCCCCACCCCCATTGAAATCAAAATGTACCCAAACTTTGTTCATCTTTTGAAATATCAATGAAATGCAGCTTCTACTTCTTTCTTTATTTTGCCTTATTTTTATTTTTATTTTTCCTTTTGTATAGTTCCATATGCGCTGATTCTGATGTCATGTCATGCATGAAGAATTCCCGGCCCAGTTCTGCTAATCGAATTATTATCCAAGAAATTGAGAATGATAGTGAGATAGAATATGAGGATGAGGAAATCCTGAGGAAATTAGTAAAGATTTGAATCAATATGAGGAAAAACCCAAACCAAACTTAAGTGAGACAAAATCTATCAATTTGGGAAGCGAAGATAATGTTCGGGAAACGAAAATCAGTGTACATTTAGAAACCTCCCTCAGGGAAGAGTTAATAAAGTTGCTACATGGATTCAAGGACGTCTTTGCTTGGTCCTATGATGACATGCCCGGACTTAGCACTCATTTGGTGGTACACAAGTTGCCTATTTATCCTGAATGCCGACCAGTGAAGCTAAAGTTGAGAAAGTTCAAAACAGACATCAGCGTGAAGATAAAAGAAGAGGTGAATAAGCAGTTTGAGGCAAAGGTACGAGTTACTAAGTACCCCACCTGGTTAGCAAATGTTAGCAAATGTTGTGCCAGTCCCAGAGTGTGTGTGGATTACAGAGACCTCAACAAAGCCAGTCCGAAGGATGACTTCCCGTTACCAAACATCCACATATTAATCGACAATTGCGCCAAGCACGAGATTGGTTCATTTGTAGATTGCTATGCGGGTTATCACCAGATCCTAATGGACGAAGAAGATGCGCAGAAAACTACTCTCATTACGCCTTGGGGAAGATACTGCTATAGAGTGATGCCGTTTGGGTTAAAGAATGCCGGATCTACTAATATGAGGGCAATGACCACAATGTTCCATGACATGATGCATCGAGAAATCGAAGTATATGTGGATGATGTCATCATAAAGTCCAAGAAGCAACATGATCATGTGAGGGATTTGAGGAAGTTTTTCCAAAGGCTCCGGAGGTACAATCTTAAACTCAATCCGGCAAAATGCGCTTTTGGAGTGCCTTCAGGGAAGTTATTGGGATTTATAGTGAGTCGGCGAGGTATTGAACTAGATACGTCAAAGATCAAAGCTATCCAGAGTCTACCTCCGCCGAAGAACAAGAAGGAAGTAATGAGCTTGTTGGGAAGGCTGAATTATATTAGCCGGTTCATCGCTCAGTTGACATCAACATGTGAGCCGATCTTCAAGTTGTTAAAGAAAGATGCAGCAGTGAAATGGACCGATGAATGTCGGGAAGCCTTCGACAAAATCAAGGAATATTTAGCAAATCATCCAGTGCTAGTTCCTCTAGAGCCGGAAAGACCTTTGATCCTTTATCTGACAGTGCTTGACAAGTCCTTTGGTTGTGTGCTAGGACAGCACGATGAGACAGGTAAGAAAGAGCAGGCTATATATTACATTAGTAAGAAATTCATATCTTACGAGGTAAAGTATACTCAGCTAGAAAGAACATGTTGTGCATTGACTTGGGTGGCTCAAAAGCTGAAGCACTATCTGTCGGCATACACCACGTACTTGATATCGCGGTTGGATCCTCTGAAGTATATATTCCAGAAGCCCATGCCTACAGGAAGACTTGCTAAATGGAAGATTCTGCTCATAGAATTTGATATCATTTATGTAACTCGTACGGCGATGAAGGCACAGGCAGTTGCAGATCACTTGGCAGAGAATCCAGTGGATGATGAGTATGAGCCACTAAAGACATATTTTCCGGATGAGGAGGCAATGAATGTCGAAGAAATAAAACAAAGTGAAAATCCAGGATGGAAGATGTATTTCGACAGAGCCGTCAACAGTAAGGGAGTTGGCATCGGAGCAGTGCTTATTTCAGAAATGGGTCAACACTATCCTGTTACCGCTCAACTTTGATTTTTCTATACCAACAATATGGCCGAATATGAGGCGTGTATATTGGGATTGAGGATGGCAATAGATATGGGTATTCAAGAGATTTTGGTCATGGGTGACTCGGATCTTTTGATACATCAAATTCAGGGGGAATGGGAAATAAGGGATCTGAAATTGATACCTTATCGGCATTGCTTGCATGAATTGTCCCAAAGATTCCAGTCCATAGAGTTCAAACATATCCCAAGAATGCACAAAGAAGTTCCAGATGCTCTGACCACACTATCCTCTATGTTACATTATCCGGATAAAGCCTATATAGATCCACTTCAGATCCAGGTACGCGATCAGAATGCTTGCTGTTTTGCTGTGGAAGAAGAATTGGATGGAGAACCGTGGTATCACGACATCAAGGAGTACCTGAAAGCAGGAAAATACCCGGAGCAAGCCACCGGTGATCAGAAGAGAGCTGTAAGACGCTTGGCGAATGGCTTTTTCCTCAGTGGAGGAATCATATATAAAAGAACACCAGACCTGGGATTGTTGAGGTGTGTGGATGCGCAACAAGCTGATAAGATTATGACTGAGGTGCACGCTGGAGCCTGCGGACCCCATATGAGCGGGTATATCTTAGCAAAGAAGATTCTGAGAGCCGGGTACTATTGGCTCACCATGGAGCGGGACTGTATCAGGTATGTGAGGAAATACCACCAATGCCAAGTACATGGAGATCTAATCCACTCCCCACCTTATGAATTGCATACGATGTGTTCACCCTGGCCGTTTGTTGCTTGGGGTATGGATGTTATCGGACCGATAGAGCCTGCAGCTTCCAATGGACATAGATTCATTTCGGTCGCAATTGATTACTTCACTAAGTGGGTTGAGGCAAAGACATTCAAGGCGGTGACAAAGAAAGTTGTGGTGGATTTTGTGCATGAAAATATTATATGCCGGTTTGGAATTCCCAAGGTAATTATCACAGATAACGGGGCCAACCTGAACAGTCACCTCATGGCGGAAGCATGCCAGAGATTTAATATCACACATCGCAACTCCACACCATACAGGCCAATGGCAAATGGGGCAGTGGAAGCTGCAAACAAGAATATAAAGAAGATCCTTAGGAAAATGGTGGAGGAGTCCAGACAATGGCACGAGAAATTACCTTTTGCTCTTATGGGTTATCGCACAATAGTGCACACTTCTATCGGCGCCACACCCTATTCATTGGTGTATGGGACAGAGGCTATTATACCTGCAGAAATAGAAATACCGTCATTACGGATCATAGCTGAAGCTGGATTAGATGACGAATAATGGGTAAAAGCCTGGTTGAACAATTAAGTCTGATTGACGAAAAGAGATTGGCAACAGTTTGCCACGGGCAATTGTATCAACGAAGAATGGCCAGAGCATATAATAAGAAGGTGCGTCCTCGGAAGTTTGAAGTTGGGGAACTCGTATTGAGGCGTATCTTACCGCATTGGGCTGAAGCAAAGGGCACATTTGCGCCAAATTGGCAGGGACTATTTATGGTATCACGAGTGTTGTCTAATGGAGAATTATATTTGACAGACATTGAAGGAAAGTGCGTAGAGACTGCTATCAATTCAGATGCGGTCAAAAGATACTATGTATGATTCTTTTCAATTGTATGATTGTATTTTGTTGTGATTTTGGAATTGAAATGATGAAGACATTTTATTCTCTATCCAAACACTTTATCCATTGACATCTCCTTTGAGCTGTGTTCGATATATTCTTTCATTACCCCTCTCTCAAAATTATTTATGACACAAAAAGAAAGTAGCAAATAAAGGAAAATGAAAAGAAAAAGAAGAGGGAAAATGAAAAAAAAAGAAGAAAGAAAAAAAAAGACAAAGAAATCGGGAAAAAGTGAAAAGATATTCATACACTTATGGCGTAGTAATGAACTAGGTCTTACTTGATCCCGAAAGGTTACGTAGGCAGCCTTACTGAGGTTCAGTCACAATAAAGAAAAAATCCAAAATTTCCCCACATATTGAAACTGGGGCAGAAGTTATGTTTTATAATTCCGAGAGTTGTAAATATTTTTAAAAACCCTCGTAAATTTTGAACCTTTATACCTTTCTTTCTTAAGCTATCCAAAAGCCACGTTACAGTCCAAAGAAAGACCTTCTGATCAATTTTAAGAGAATAACAAATGCAACAAGATAAAGGAAGAACGAAACATTAGACAACATTAGTGGTACACAAAAACAAAAGACAAAAGGAAAAATAAAAAAAATAAAAAAAAAATGAGAGAGTCTTATCGGTGAAAACCTTAAACGGCACCGTGAGGCGACTGTGAGGTTGAGAGAATAAGAATAAGAGAGTCTTGTTAGTGAAAACCTTTAATGGCACAGCAGGGCGATTGTGAGGCCTAGAGAGAATAAATGAGAGTCTTATTGGTGAAAACCTTTCGAGGCACCATAAGGCGATCGTAAGGATTATCATGGAAAAAGAGAAAAGGCAACAAAAATAGAATCGGTTTGGGTCAAGAACAACTCGAAGCCAGAATAATGGGTTGAACGAACCGGGTCAGAGTTTAAATACATGGCATGGTCAACAGAATAAGCCGACATACCCAGATAAGTTCTACCGCCTCTCCAAAACACCCTTACCCTTTTGAGATTCATTTTCTGCATTTTATTGTTTGCCTTTTAAAAGCTAACTGCCATCTGCTGATGATAAGAGTTGAAATAACACTGGATTAGAAAAGAAAAGAAAAGTTGAAAGAAATAAAGGAGTTTGGCAAACAGAGCCAAGAGAAAAGAAAACAAAAAGTGAAAAACAAGAAAATACAAAAAGAGCTTGCAAGAGATAGTTAGCTAAAAGACCACACAATGGGAGAAAAAGCAAAAAGAGGAAAGCAATAAGAGGCAGGGACGTCAGATGCCAGTTGCCAGCAGCTTATATCTAATAGGTTTTGTTTTATGATTTAGACAGGAATAAACCGTCACTAATCACTTTAAAATGAATGTGACCAATGCGGAAAGATGGAAAACACCAAAAAGAAAGTTCGGCAATAAGTAAAGGAATTCATGGATGAAAGTCAAAGAAAATACCAAAAACAAGAGGAAGGTATCATCTTTAAAATTCATACCCCAGTTATTAGACTGAGGGAATACATTTCTGCATTTTAATTTCATGCATCAGGCGCCCACCTGGATAACAAGGGAATACTTTTCTGCATTTTAATTCCATGCATCAGGCGCCTTCCTGGATAACAAGGGAATACATTTCTGTAATTTTAATTTCATGCATCAGGCGCCCACCTGGAAAACAAGGGAATACTTTTCTGCAATTTTAATTCCATGCATCAGGCGCCCACCTGGATAACAAGGGAATACTTTTCTGCAATTTTAATTTCTGCAACTTTGGTTTGTATGAGTAATACCGTAACATGAAAAGCCCATACTAGGGCAGAAGAAAAAGTTTGTTGTTTTGTTTTGTTTAAGCATGTCTCAGTTCAAAAACAAGAAGTATCATCAAAAATCAAAAAAAAAAAGAAGGGGGAAGCAAGAAAAAGAAAATCAACAAAAAGAGAGTCAGCATCACAGAAAGTCAAGGAAAAAGAGACAAGGAAGAGTAAAGAGATAAGAAGCTATATAGGAACAATTGTAATTCGTAGAATCATAGCTTAGAATAGCTTCTTCATTTTACATTTTATTCCCCGGTGTAATAAGAAGTAAGTCAGCAAGTCTCAACAAGTGTCAATGCAACAGTGAGTCTGGTAGTTTTTAACTACCAGACCTTCCCGAAATACACTAACCTGATTCCTGTTTAGCCCAGGATATGTAGGCAACCTCTAAAGCAGGGTGCGGTCAAAAGGTTTTCAAAAATGCTTTCACGGAATATGCCAATGTGCAAAAATCTCTCATTATTGCTCACTTGTCTTTGCACTGAAACTCTTCGTGTTCCCGAGCAAAGAGGGGCAGCTGTGAGCACATGATTTTTGCACTACGTAAGTAAATTCCAAAATTAAAATAAAATAATATTTTTGAGTGTAATTGCATGTCTTGTTTGGAATTAGATACACTTTGTGTGTTTGAATAATTAGAAATTAGAAAATTAAAAAAAATAGAAGAGATACATGTATTTTGGATTAAGTAGTTAAAAAGAAAATTAACAAAAAATAGCTTTAATTAGCGGAAATTAGGGGAATATAGTATAAAATAACAAAAAATAACAGAAAAATTGGAAAAAATAGGAAATTAAAAGAATTTGAGTAATTGGAAAAGAATATAAAAATAGGAAATAAAATACAACAAGAAAATACATAAAAAATAATTAAAATATCAGAGAAAATACAAAAAAAAATATACATAGGTATAGTCACATTGGGCCAAAAGAAATTCAAATAAGTGGCCCAAACACATTAACCCAAAGAGTCGGACCAGTTCAATAGATACCATTAATCTCAGCCGTTCATCAGGCCAAATCCAACGGCTGAGATAATTGACCGGAATTAATTAATTAGCTAATTTCAATATTGAATCTGAGCCGTCCGTTTAAGGTGATCTGATGGAAGAGACCATTGGTCTCATTGGAGATGGAATGGCGTTGTTTATGTAACATTAGTCTTGACCGTTGATCATCAACAATTCAACGGCCAAGATCACCTCAGCCTTTACGACTATATAAGGCTTTGGTCTGTTGAGACCAGCCATTTTGTAACCTCCCAAACCCTAGCCGCCCCCTCTCTCTCACCCTTCTTCTTCATCTCCCCCTCTGCAACTTTACCGGCCATGGAGGCCACCACCTCCCACGGTGGTCTCCGGCCACACCCCATACCCCAAGACTACTCTTTTCTTCTTCTTCATCTCAAATCTCACCCAGAACCCTGAGAAACCTTGAAACACCCCTCTTTTCTTGAGACTCCGGTCATCGGAGTCTATCTCCGGTGACCACAACCTATGAGAACCCACCTCGAATCAACACAACAGGACCACCTTAGCCCGATCTATCCCCCCACGACCTTGGTTTCCCTCGAATCTGCCCTGATCTTCTCGAATATCCAAAAAGAAGTCGCCGGAACCCTAACTCCGGCGACTCCAACTAAACCCCTTGCCAAGATCTTACCTTTACCCCTCTGAATACCCCCCCTCCAAACCAGATCTCAAAAAGACTTCACAAAGAAAACCAAAAAAGAAATAAAGAAAAAGAAATAAAGAAAAGAGGAAAAGAAGCCTGAAAAAGAGAGTGAAAAAGAAAAGAAAAATGGAAGCTCAGGGGACCGGCCCTGCAAGCTAAGTCCCATCCCTCTCTATGTCTTGTTTGTTTCCTTTTTTGTTTGTTCATTTTTATGTTGGCTTTTGTTTTGTTATCTTGTTGTTCTGATTTTATTTTTATCTTTGTTTATTTCTCTGGCTTAAAAAAGATTTGCCTTGATTTGTTGGCTTACAATGCCATGACTATCCTTCTTTTCTGTTTCTTTGCGTGATTAGTTTTAGTGAAAGTTTAGCCGTTTTCTTTCATTTGGGTTATCTTGTGGTTTGCTTCTCTGTTTTAAAAATCTTGATGTCACTGTGCTTCTTCATCTTCTATTAGTATTAGGGTTCCTCATCTTGTTGGTTTCCGATATTTCTTCTGTTATTCTGCATGTTTAGTTCTAATACTAGTTTAGTTGTTTGACTCTCATTCTTTTTCATCTTTGTATTAAGTTTTCTTTTGTTAGTTTGCAATATCTTGACTGATCTTCTTTCTGTTTCTTTGCATGTTTAGTCTTAGTGAAAGTTTAGCCGTCTTTCCTTATCTCTTATATTAGAGTTATCTTGTGTTTAATCTGGGTTTGCTTCTCTGTTCTAGAGATCTTCACATCCTTTATATTTAGGGTTTTCTTATTTGTTGGTTTTCAACATCCCTGTTGTTTGTTTTAGTGCAAGTCTAGCCTCATTTCATGTCTATATCACCTCGTATGTGCTTTCATCTGCTAAATAAGTATGCTAATCTGATTCTACTTCTCTTTATGTCACTTTTACATGATAGATTTAGGTTTCTTCTTAACTGTTTCTCCATATTCTTCTTTTCTTCATCTTCATGTCTATATCAAGCTAGGATTAGTATTTGGAAGTGGATTCTGATTACCATGCTTATGTTATTCTGTTAAGGTCCATTGTTCTTATGTCTGATATAAGCCATATTTCATTTCTTGTTGACTGTTATGAGATCTAGTCTCTATTAAGTCTATGTCCATGAACTTTAAGGGTTTTGGGCTTTACAGTGAATCATTTAACATAAATTGGTTGTAATTAAGTCTGATTGATTTTAATTGACACTTTGCTACATGAAATTGAGTTTTGTGAGTTGATTGGTTAATATTCAACATTATCAAACTTCCCTTATGAGTTTTAATTGATTGATGAACAATGTTTGGTTTCATGTGGCTATGTGTGCAATTGTATGTTGAAATGGCTGAGTTTGCAATAGTTTATTGTTAGTATGAGCAGTTGTTAATGCCCATTAGTCTTAGGAAATTGGTTATAGCTGCAATAGTACTAAGTTTCATAAATTGGCTAGTTATGAAATAGGTTAAAATTGAAAAATGAAAAAAAGGTTATAAGATGAATAAGTGACCAAGAGTGGTCAATTTTGCAATTGACCAACTCTGCAAAGTCCTACACATACTGGCCCACCCTTAAATGGGCTAGTTGTGTAAATTGTTTGAAGTCTGCAAGTTCAGACTAACCAAGGCTCAAATTGAGCCCTGAATCACAGGTGGCTAGGTCTGCATAGGCCTTAGCCCAGCCTGTGTTCAACAAATGGGCCTCAATTGCCCAAGCCAAGTCTTAACTTGAGACTGGCTAAATATTAAATAGTCTAAGTATAACAATAAAGCAGGCTAGTCCTGCAATTAGCCTAAAAATGAAATAAAAGCTTTAATTAACAGAAAATGAAACAAAACGGGTTCAAATTGAAATGGTTCCTTAAGATAGAACTGGCCAATCCTTAAATACCAATGCAAGGATTGGCCCTTAGTTAAATAAGTCTAAAAATGCTTAAAACCTGACCTAGGTAGGTCAGGTAATTCAGCAGTGTCCTTAAGGGCATAAAAGGAACACAAATTGGTAAAATGGTAGTTTAAATAGAGCATATAGGGACATAAGAGTCATTGATGCTACTGATTTCTGCAATATTGCAGAGATTGAGGGGTATAATGGTCTACCTAAAAAGGGAAATCAGTAAAAATCCACAACTAATAGGGACACTTTGGTAAAAGCTTAGGAATAGAATAAAAAAGAACCTTCCAGCACATGCTGGAAGGGATCTTATAACAGAAAATGGGGTGTAAGTGTAGATTTAGCAATTTTTAAAGGGGAAGAAATGGAATTAACTCCTATTCTTCCCCCCCCCCCCCAATCTGCCAATCTATACCTATAAATACCCCCTAAAAATACTGATTAGGGGGTTTTTTCACATAGGCTGGTTTTTCAATAGAGAAATTCAGAGTAAAAATATAATAGCTAATAGCAAATAGTTTTCCTGCATATTTCAAGTAGCAATCACTAGTTAAGTTGTTTGTGTGTGGGTTTTCTGCTAGATCTCTTCTGGGATTTCATATTTGCTGTTGCTGTGGTTTTCTGTTCGTTGATATTCCATCTTACACTGTTGCATTGCTTTGCTTGAGTCTGTTGTTGATCCCTTGCTTCTAATCCCCCCTAGAACTCATCGGCTTCTATTTTGTTGAACCAGGTACATTCCCTTGTTCAACTGAAGATGTAAATATTGAAATGTTAAATGATGAAATGAAGTTCAAGTGTTCGATTCAGTTGTTATTATATATTTGTAGTTTACTCTTTTCATTAGTTGTTTAGTGGTAGTATAAATCTATAGTTTTAAATGTAATGTAGCATGTATAAGTAGAAAGACCAAAACAAAAACAATGTAATAGATAGATTAATAGTAGTAGTGTAGTGTAGATAGCATATCACCTAGTTAAAATAGGTAAAATTTTAAAATATAAGTTAGCTAACCACAGTCTTAAATCATTAACACCTCTTCGCAGTAGCATCGTAAGTCATAATCACATAGTTAATCGTATTTTGTGGAGCAGCATTTAGATATAAATAAGTTTCAAAGGAGAAAAACACTAGTTCAAACCATGATTCATTCACGATTGAGTTAATAACACTGTAATGAGTTAAAGTTATAGTCAAAATCGGCGTTGTAGTTGTGTCTAAGCCTTTGAATCACTTAAATGTAGATACTCAGGTTATTATAATTAAGTAATTAGAATTATAAATCTTGCCCATGTAGTTAGCATGCTTTAGAGATCAATGTCCAGATTTGAGTGAGTTTAAAGGTGGGAATGAACTGATGAAGTAACAATTAGGACGAAGTTGGTTTTGAAAACATCAAATATGTTCAGTTCGTATTAGACTCAGTAGTATAGTAGTGTAGCTGTAAATAATTCCTCTTATCTTTAGGTAATCATCATGCTTTTCATATATAGTTAAATCACCTCTTAACCCCTTAGTTAGTAAGTAATTTGGATGTTAATATAGATTCATCATTAGAAACAAAAGCGAGGTCAATCTTTAATTCGATTCACATGTGTATTAGACAGTTGGGAGTTAAAATTAACACCGATAATTTGTATACTGATTTTTCCCCTTTGATAAATAAAAGTGCAATTTGAATTTATTATTGATTCCAGATGTTTATATTTGTCTTCAGTTATTTACTTTCATTATTATTATTCCAATTCGGGTTGGGCCCAATATGTAACGTGGGCCTGAACTATCACACGAAGCTGGATGGACCATCGAACAGAAGCCTGAAGACGGCCTGGGTCATTAAGACCTGGGCAGATCCAGTATCTATTTAAATGTGGGTACAAAGGCCCAGGCCTGGTAAAGGAGATGACGATGGCCTGGGATCAATTCTGATACGATAATAAATAGCTAAGGGAAGAATAGAAATAGAATAACATAGTCTGCCAGGATTGAGACTCTAAAATTTAATTGGGACGAGCCTCAAATGACACCAAATATTGGGGCCCCTTTAGTAATGAAATAATGTGTAAATAGAATCGAGAAAGCTATTAGTAAATTTCATAGCTTCTCCCAAAAGAATTAAAAGCCGATAGACACTATTAGGCGCGGTTTAATACACCTTCCTTATAAACGAGTGTGCACTTGGTGTGACTCAAATCCTAAATCCCGGCAAAGCCGAAATGTACTAAAGGTCACAGGCGTACTGGTTGCGGTGTGACTCGAGGTGCATTTTTGCGATGTCGCAATTCTTTAAAAACCGTTAAAGTGAAAGCACATACATATTATTTAAAATTTATAACAAGTCAAATAAGATTGGGAACGATGGTTGAGCGACCGTGCTAAAAGCATGGAATCTAGGAATGCCTAACACCTTCTCCCGGGTTAATAGAGTTCCTTATCCAGGTCTTTGTTTCGCGGACTGTAATAACAGAGTCAACTTCCTCGGATTCGGTATTAACCGGTGACTTGGGACACCATTATCTTCCCAAGTGGCGACTCTGATAATTAAATAAAAATCCCGAACCGATTGTCCTTTATGTGGAAAAACTCCTTCCGTTATATCCATTTCGGGTATTTGAACATTGAAGTATACCCTACGTATCTTTCCAAACGGATCGGTACCAAAGCCTTTTCAGGTGTGGGGTAGTAAAAAGGGAGGTGTGACACTAGCTTCGCGGACTGTTTAAACAGAGTCAATTTCCTCGGATTTGGGATTAACCAGTGACTTGGGACACCATTATCTTCCCAAGTGGCGACTCTGAAACTCCAAATGAAATCCCGTTCCGATTGTCCTTAAAGTGGAAAATCTCCTTCCTTGTTGTTATTATTATATCCTTTCCCGGGTGTATTACTAATTAATGAGGTATACCTTATTCCTTTTCGGAAAAAAGAGGTAGTAAAAAGGGAGGTGTGACAGCTCTGGCGACTCTGTTGGGGATAAGCAACCCAGAACTTCGGTTTAGGATATGAGAATTCGAGCTTGATTGAATTGTCATTCTTGATGTTATTTGACTTTATTATATGCTTTGATTAATGTGCTACATGTTTACCACTTTGATATTACGTGGATTGTATATATAAAATTATGCCGAAAACCCTTTTCTTCTTACCTCCGGGGATGTGCTTACTGGTTGAGACTCCTCTTTCTGTTAATGTCACACCCTAAATAAGATATAGAGGCTGGATAAGTTACGAAGCCGAACGATCTTGCGGGTCCTCGGTACGTAGCCCCCTCCTTGATCTGAGTTGTCCACTAGGGTAAACGGTCTAGCAGCATATGAAACATCAGGATATTGAAGCTAGATCTAGGATGATTATTTGCATCATATCTGACTTAGGGAACTCAACACGGGGGTTGGGTCCGTCTAGGACAGGTGACCCGGAATATTAAAGACCGAGCATATTATATGTTGCATTTATTTGTCCTGGATGACTGTTACTCATTAACCAAAATATCTTACCAACAATGACTGATTTCACAATGCATAAACATAACCATGTGATTTATTTACTAACATGTTCATAATTTATATTTACAACGCCCCATACATATACATAGGCCACAATCCCACAGTTTACATGTCTACGGAGCCTCTAGGATACAAAAAGGAAATACAATACTTGCCGGTAACAAGGCTCCGGCTATACCTTACAAAACCAAAATGAAATCTAAACCGAGTGGCATGAACCACACAAGGCCCCGAGGAGGAAAGGGGCTCACCAAAACGGGCAGTGGAAGGAGAAGGATACTACTGCCGATGAGCTGAAGTGCCTGCTACTGATACACCTACAATCATGACACGAATGTAGCGCCCCCGGCAAAAGGGACGTCAGTACACTTGAATTGTACTGGTATGTATGGACAAACTTTGTCCCAAGTAAATTCAAGCCATTAAATTTCATCAACAATTAATTAAGCCAGCCAACCATGTTTCCACATTTTTCCTCATTTCAAATAATTCTCACACAAAGCACTTTCTACAACCAACCAATTTAACAATAACCAATCAATCACGTAAAGCACAAGTAGTCAAACAAAGGGGCAATCAGTGCCCCACAGGTTGCAAACTCTCCTCAGTGGACTTTACCCAATTCAACTCTCATTTACCTTTCGGTTCATATTTCTTACCACAACACTCATAGTTCAACAACAACTTTGAATATCCAACAACAACATCAACCCAACCCACACCTTATTTCACCACGTCGCGGCGCGCGACACGACCCCGCCTTACAGTTGAAAACACAACAATTTCAAACAGCAGATAAGGTACTACACACAATTTCAACAAGTTCAAATAAGCAACTTGCACATTGTTTCATGTTCTCAATTACTTCTCAAGCCAATATCACAACCAAGTTACAATGTTTCCACATTCAATAATATTCACACATGTATATTCAACAATTTTCCATAATTCAAGTGTTTCATCTCTTTCCACAATAAACCAATTCTCAAGTGTTTCATTTTCTTTTCCACAAGGTGTGCCATATAGGCCATCATAATCATTATTCACAATTTCTTTACCCAATTCAACTCTCATTTACCTTTCGGTTCATATTTCATACCACAACACTCATAGTTCAACAACAACTTTGAATATCCAACAACAACATCAAATAATCACATACAATTTCTCAAATCAACACATGCCAAACAATTTTACACATAAGGGCGATTTCACAAGAATCAAAATTAGCCATACATACCTGGTGATGAGTTTTCTTCCTACTTTATGATTACCCAAGATATCCTACTCTTGCCAACCTTGTTCTTGAAGACTCTTACTTCTACTCACTTCTTTTTACTAGAAATCAAGTTCAATAATCATGCATGAGTGTAAAAATTCTACTTTTAAAAGCTATTATATGAAAACCTCTCTTTACCCAATTAAAACTGAAAATCAAGAAAATAGTTAGGGTTTTTACCTTGAAAATATTGGGGAAGTTGAATCCTTGCCCTAGAATCCCTTGGAATTAAGTAGTTGAAACAATCCTTGAAGATGAAGAACTTCTCTCTCTAAAAACCCTCTCTTCTCTCTCTAATTTTTGGTAAGATAATATGATAAAATGAAGAAGAAGTGTGTTATATTAAAGAAGAGATCGGGTCAAAATGTTACAAAATCTGGGCCGGGATCGAATATGCGGTCACTATGCGACCGCAGAATCCACATGCGGTCCGCAAAGTGACCGCAAAATGGCCTCAAAGTTTATGCAGGTTCTGTTAAGGAATGCGGCCAAAATGCGGTCCGCATGTTTGATCTGCGGTCGCAAAATGCACCGCAGATTTGACATGCGATCGCATATCGACCGCACATTTGACACGATTTTTGGAAACTTTCTGGAACGATTTGCGGTCAGAATGCGGTCCGCATGTTGATTCTGCGGTCGCATTCTTGACCGCATATTTGACACTTTTTCGGAAAAATTATTTCTCTACATTTTTGAAACTTAAATCACTACCAAGGGTCCGAACCGCGGCGAGCAAGCTCGCCGCGAAGAATTCTACGCATTCCTAACACATCATTCGGACCATGACACCACATCTACTAGGTTTTATGCACAAAAATTTTACGGGGCCTTACAATATCCCAGCGTTTCCCCTTCAATTTCCTCTCTTGGAGCTCAACAATGGCGTTTTTGTGTCCGAGCATATTATATGTTGCATTTATTTGTCCTGGATTATTATGCGGACCGGCTAAGTTCCTGAAAAACAAAAAGAAAGAAAAAATTTAGAATAGAAAATATTGAAACTCTATCGGAACTTGAGAAGAAAGTGGAACAATGCTTTTAAAATAATTGATCACAAAATAATCTGACCGAACTATGCAGGTTTGATTCTCGCCATTAGGTGGGATACGTAGGCAACCCTTGACGGGTCCAACCACCCTTTTTAGTAAATGACCAAAATATCGAATTTTAGTTTTCAATAAATCAAAGTGATTGCTGGTTTTGGAAATAGCCGAATGTTTGGAAAGGACGCTAGAAGGCTATTTTTGCAAAAATGGCCACTTTGAAGTCATGTCTTTTTCTTTAAAATAAATAGCCCTGAAAGGCTAATTCTTTCAAAAAATAATGAAAAACTGTATTTGAAAAATATTTTTCCCTTTTCTGAATAAAATCGCACTAATAAATGTGCAGGATGAGCACAGTACAAAATCAACCTTTTGCTTTAATGAACAAAATCCCTTTGGAGTTGAGATTATGGTAGAACGATCTGGGCCAAGAGGGATAGGTTTGAGTCAACCGATATCTAAAAGATCTTACTGGGTTGATGGACATAATACCCCGAGGTTATATTATTCGGGCTCTCGTTGCTTGTTGGGATCCTGCGCATAATGTTCTACACTTCTCAGATTTTGAGCTCACTCCTACATTAGAAGAAATTGCTTATTATATCGGGAAAGGTGAGGTTCCCCTGAAGGATAAATACCCGGTGGCTCCGAGGGCAATTACAGTGCACAGATTCCTCGATTCCTTAAAAATCGCCAGGAACGTTCATAATGAAGACTTCGCTCATGGGTTTTGTACTTTGAGTTTCATCTACCACAGATATGGTCATATTGGGGGATTTAACGACCCTACAAACAAGCTCTACAGTAAATCTAACCGAGTCAAGTGGGAAGAACATAGGCGATCGCCTTTATAGTGGCATTCCTGGGATTGGTCATATTCCCGAGGAAAGATGGAAATATTGATATAAGGGTCGCCGGGGTTACCAGTACTCTTCTTGTACAAGATAATAGCACACTGGCACCGATGATTGTAGCTGATATCTTCCGTGCCCTCACATCCTGTAAAGCAGGGCATGACTTCTTCGAGGGATGCAATTTGCTTCTCCGGATGTGGTTGATAGAACATTTGTGTCGTCACCCTCCGTTCTCGAGTTACGGGTCGTCTGAAAAGACATGCATTGAAGAGTTTTATATGAGAACAAAAGAAGTTAAGCTGCCAGAAGGATCAAAAGGTTGGATTACATACTTGCGATCGTTGACTGCTAGCCAAATTGATTGGGCATACGGATGGTTTCCCCTCAACGAGGTGATATACATGCCAACAGAAGGGTCGCATTTCTCTTGATAATGGGTCTTAAAAGCATTCAGCCTTATGCACCGTACAGGGTACTATGACAACTTGGGAGATATCAGGTTATACCAAAAGACGGGGACCTCGGCCTACAAGCCGTAGAAATCAGTCCGGACGGACAATTCCGGTAGCAAAGATTCGACAGATCTGGAATGAATGCCAATGCTTGAGAATAGACACTTGTGTGGGAAATCAAGCTCGAGGGGAAGTATCCCCAGGGTATGCCGCATGGTATCGCCGAGATGTCGAGCATGATAGACCAATGAAGACGCCTCACATTCAAGAGTTTGCTGAGCAGTCTAAGGAACACAAAGATTGGGTGGCAAAAGAAAATGAGTACCGAGCCAGGATCACCGTATTAGAGAAACAATTCCAAGACCTCAAATTCGAGAGAAGCTTACAAACGGCATCCGATGAGGGAGAAAAGAAACAACTGAGAAAAGAGAATGAAATATTAAAGTCTCAAATTGCAAAGATGAAAACAACAGCCGAAACCCCAGTTCGCCTAGCCCGAGATGAAAAGTTAATTGAAAATCTTCGGCGTAAAGTGAATGACTAAAGATTTGATCTAGATAAAGCTGAAAAGGAGTTAGTCAGGTTTCGGAAACAACTGGTCAGAAGTGCCGAGGAAAGCATTCGAATGGTTCAGCAATTACAAGATGAACACAAGGTTGAGGTAGCCCGATTGAGAAAGAAAATCATTACAAGCCGAAGTCAAAAGTAGCAAACAAACCAAAGAGTTTGAAGTAGAGAGAAAACATTGCTACATGGCTATGGCTCGGTTAGAATTGGAGCTACAACAACTGCAAAAGAAGAACCAGCAAACCTTAGATGCTCGTGCCGAACAGATTGGTAGGTTGCTTCAGGAAAAAGGGGTCATCAAGGAAAGAATCGTCAACATTGCTCAGTACATCACAAAGAAATGCAAATTATGTGAAGATATGTCATAGTCAACATTCAGATCAGCAGTAAAGTTCTTTGTAAAGCAAGTAATGACCGACCTGGACAAACTCAAAAGTGGATTAGCATATAGGCCCGCGGCAAGACCGAACGATGTCTCGCGGGCACTAGGAGCTTTAATGTATTCATAGAGCATGAATTTTGTATTTTTATTTTTCTTTCTGCATTTTGTAGTACAACATCATTGTAACCGATGTTTGAGTATCACTGAAAATTTCAAAAGAAGTTGCTATTATTTTCTTTTTTTAGGCAAACTGTTTGGGCGATAGGCAAACATGTAGGAACAAAAAAACAAAAATGAAAGGAAAAAGAGAGAAATGGAAAAGAAGAAAATAAGAAAAAGAAATAAACATAAAAGCAATGAAAAACAATGGTGAAAAAGAAAATTGGTAGTTCAAAGAGGAATAATGCCGGGATGATGCATTATGACTAAGGCAAAAAGTTGTGATTCTTAATTGTGATATTATACCCCTTATGAGCTAACTATTAACGAATTTTGTTGTTGATGAGTATCAGATTTTCAGTTGGCAACTGGCATTCTGGCACATCACAGCTACAATACACGTTCAAAAGCCATGACTAGAGCAGTGACTCAAGAAGTCGAGCTCACTATTATGGATCCGGTACAGGAGGAAGAAGTTGTGGACGTGGCAAGTATGAAAGAAGAGATGTACAAATTAAAACAGCAGATGTCAGAGATGTACCAGGCCTGGTCTAGGGGTCAACCTTTGGCTTCCTATCCAGCCAACCCAGCATACATCCCTCCTACAAACCTAAATCCTGAACCACCCATTATGAATTCATCTTCCACATACCCAACTTACCCACATTACTATGCTACAATTTCACAAGCACCTCCACCATTGTCCAAACAAGTTCCACCACCACCACCTTAGGTCGCTCCATTATACGTGGCACCGCCACCTGCTGTGCTACATAAATCTTCTAGCGAACCTGTGTTCCATGTTCAAGACACTCATTATATCCACCCGAACCAACTTTCAGGTAACATGACTCCTACACACTGCTCATAGACATGACAGAAGAGGAAAAGCCTGTTAGAAATTTGGAACAAGAAGAGATGGAACGTAAGATGAAAAGTCTTTAACAGTCATTTCGTAACATACAAGGGCTAGGAGTCCAAGTGAGTGTTGCGTATAAAGATTTATGTTTGTTTCCAGAGGTACAGCTCCCGAACGGGTTTAAGTTACCCAAGTTTCATATGTATGACGGTCACGGGGATCCAGTAGCCATCTGAGGGGTTACTGTAGTAAAATGCGCGGAGCAGGAGGAAGGGACGAGTTACTTATGTCTTATTTTAGCCAGAGCTAAAGTGGTTCAGCGTTGGAATGGTATACTCGATAGGATCATACTAGATTTTTCATCTGGGATGACCTAGCTCAATCGTTTGCCAACCATTTCCAATATAATCTAGAGATTATCCCTGACAGGCTATTGTTGACTAAAATGGAGAAGAAACCCGGGCAAAGTTTCCAGGAATACAGATTCAGGTGGAGGGAGCAGGCTGCAACGAGTAGACCCTCCCATGAAAGAAGCGGAAATGGTGGACTATTTTCTACAGGCTTTGGAGCCAACTTACTATGGCCACTTTGTATCGGCAATTGGAAAAACCTTTAACGTGGTGGTTAAGATGGGAAGCTTTGTAGAAGAAGGACTAAAAACAAATAAGATCATGAGTTATTCGGCTATCAAGGTCACAAACCAAGCAATACAGACTAGAACTGGAGGATCGATTGGCAAGAAGAAGAAGGAGGAAGTTGCGGTAATTGAAGGTAGATCATGGTCCCGGGACCCCAATACATATCATCCACCTCGCCCATACCAACCATATCCACCAGCACCATATAACCCACCTCCACCATATTACCCTCCAACCAATCCACATTTTTCCGTCCCACATGCTCAACCTTACCCACCACATCCACATGCATGGCGTACCTCAGCTCCACAAAATGTCTACCACGCAAAAAATGCCTACCCACATTCCAAAACATATAGAAATCCAAATCGACCCAATTTCCATCCAGATCCAGAAGTAACAGGAGATAGAGCCCAAAGAAAACTCCGTTAGGGGGGTCATATACCAGTCTTTTTCATCTTTTGAGAGAATGAGGGATGTTGAGCCCTATTGAACCAAATATACCCAACCCACCACCCTGAAATCTAGACAAATCTGTCCGATGTGAGTATTTTTTCAGGGCACCAGAACATGATACAGAAAAGTGTTGGCATTTAAAGTCTGCCATACAGGAACTTATTGATACCAGGAGGATTGAAGTGCAAGCTCCTGAGACTCCCAATATCACACAGAACCCATTTCCAGCACATCATGAGACGCATATAATAGAGTTGGAGAAGGGAGAGAGCAATAGGAAACCTTCTAAATCAGTGATGATGATTAAAGCTAACAACAAGGTGGAAGAGGACGTTGAAAAGGAGAAAGCGCCAGCCGAGTTACCAACAAAGAAGCCATTATTGGTTGAGCCCGTGAAAGTAGTGGTACCGGGAGCAAAGCCTTTGTTGACCGTGAAGGGAGCTTATGTGGAGCCTATAGTGTCAAACCAGTGGTGCAGATGCCAGTCATGAATACCAGGGCCATAGCATGGAACTATGATAAAGTTACAGTGATGTATAAGGGGAAGGAAGTTAAAGGAGAAATTAATGAAACACATGGTTTAACTCGCTCCGGGCGATGCTTTGCCCCAGAAGAACTGAGGAAGACAAAAGTGGTAAAGGAGAAACCGACTCATGTGAAGAAGGCAGTTACTGAAGAGGAAGCGGAAGAGTTTTTGAAAAAGATGAAGGCTCAGTACTATTTATTAGTGGAGCAATTGAGAAAAATGCCTGCGCAGATTACATTGTTATCATTGCTAATTCATTCTGATGAGCATAGAAAGGCGTTGATGAAAATTTTGAATGAAGACCATGTGCTTGAGAAGATTTCAGTATGCCATTTGGAGAAAATCACGAACAATAACTTTGAGACAAACAAGGTAACATTTTCAGATAATGAGTTGCCGCTTGAAGGAACGGAGCATAACAAAGCACTATACCTCACAGTCAAGTGTGAAGAATCTGTAGTAACTAGTGTTCTGGTGGACAACGGGTCAAGTGCCAATATTTGCCCACTCTCAACCTTGGGGAAATTGAAGGTTAATCCTGATTGAATTCATCGGAACAGTGTATGCGTACGGGGTTTTGATGGAGGTGGCAAGAATACTGTAGGGGATATTATACTGGAGTTTACTATTGGACCGGTGGACTTCACTATGGAGTTCCAGGTACTAAATGTTGTTGTATCTTACGATCTTTTATTGGGACGCTCGTGGATCCATGCGACGAAAGTTGTACCATCCTCTTTGCATCCGATGGTAAAATTTGAGTGGGAGCAACAAGAGATAATAGTGCACGGAGAAGATTATGTTTGCAATGCTATTACGCCATTTGAGGTAGTTGAATGAGATAAAGGTACGTGGGTGCATCAAGTCATGGACACTGTGGTGGTGAACAAATTATCTGAGGGGGAAAACATGCCGATTCCCACAGTGGCTCCTGCAGTAGTGATGGTTGCCAAGGAAATGATAAGAAATGGGTTTTCACCGGGGAAAGGCTTAGGAGTAACTCTACAAGGTATAACACAACCAATCCACCTTCCGGGCAGTAACGGCACTTTTGGTTTGGGTTTAGATCCAACCGTTGCCGACATCCAAAGAGCCAAGAAAATGAAAAAGAAGAGTTGGTCCCTCCCAAAGCCTATTCCAAAACTATCCAATTCCTTTACCTAGCCTGGTACACGGAGACATCTGGCGACTATTATGCCAAGTCACACTGAAATAAAACCGGATGCAGAACTTCTAGCAATGTTCGAGAGGCTATTTGAAGATGTGAATATGTTGGAGATGGGTGAAGGAACAAGTAAAATGGATGTTCAGTTCGTGGGACCCTACATTGCGCTTAATAACTTGGAAGCTACTCCTCTTCCGATCAGGAGGGAGTTGTGGTAGTTAGCTTTAAATATTTCATTTCCCCAAAAGTTGTTTTGTTTTGTAATCCCACATCCCATAAAAACAAATGTGTCCAATTCTTGTTACCTTTTTGAAAAATCAATGAAATGCAATTTCTTTTCTTCTTCCAATTTTGCCTTATTTTATTTTTCTTCTTTTGTACAGTTCAATATTTACTGATTTCAATGATATGTAATGCATGAAGGATTCCCGGTCCAGTCTTGATAATAGAATAGTTATACAAGAAATTGAATGTGAACATGAACTGGAATATGAGGATGAGGAAATACTGGAGGAAATTAGTAAAGATTTGAATCATTGTGAGGAAAAACCCAAACCAAACTTAAATGAGACAGAATCCATTAATCTGGGGAGTGACGAGAATGTTCGAGAAACAAAGATCAGTGTGTATTTAGAGGCTTCCCTTAGAGAACATTTAATCAAGACGTTACATGAGTACAAGGACATATTTGCTTGGTCCTATGATGACATGCCCGGACTTAGTACTGATCTGGTGGTACATAAATTGCCTATTTATCCGGAATGCCAGCCAGTAAAACAGAAGCTAAGAAAGTTTAAAACGGAAATCAGTGTAAAAATAAAAGAAGAATTCAATAAGCAATTCGAGGCAAAGGTCATAAGGGTCACTAAATATCCCATCTGGTTAGCTAATATTGTGCCAGTTCCGAAGAAGGATGGAAAAACCAGGGTGTGCGTTGATTACCGGGACCTTAATAAAGCTAGTCCAAATGATGATTTTCCATTGCCAAATAACCTTATATTGATAGACAATTGTGCCAAACATGAAATTGGCTCTTTTGTGGATTGTTATGCGGGTTATCACCAGATCTTGATGGACGAAGAAGATGTAGAAAAGATAGCCTTTATCACGCCTTGGGGAACGTATTGTTATAAGGTGATGCCGTTTGGGTTGAAGAACGCCGGAGCTAAATATATAAGGGCAATGACCACTATGTTTCATGACATGATGCACCGAGAGATCGAAGTATATGTGGACGATGTCATCATTAAGTCCAAAAAGCAATGCGACCATGTCAAAGATTTGAGAAAGTTTTTCCAGAGGCTCCGAAGATATAATCTCAAGCTCAATCCAGCAAAGTGTGCTTTCAGGGTACTGTCTGGAAAGTTACTAGGGTTTATAGTAAGCCGGCATGGTATTGAATTGGATCCGTCAAAGATAAAAGCAATCCAGAATTTGCCTCCGCCAAAAAATAAGGAAGAAGTGATAAGTTTATTGGGTAGGTTGAATTATATCAGCATAATTATTGCTTAGTTTGCATCAACTTGCGAACCCATTTTCAAATTATAGAAGAAAGATGATGCGATAAATTGGACTGATGAATGCCAAGAAGCCTTTGACAAGATTAAGGAATATTTGTCCAATCCTCCAGTATTAGTTCCTCCAGAACCGGGAAGACCTGTGATCTTGTATTTGACTATGCTAGATAATTCTTTTGGCTGTGTACTGGGGCATTATGACGAGACGGGAAATAAAGAGCAGGTGATATATTACCTCAGTAAAAAGTTCACATCTTATGAGGTAAAATACACTCAATTGGAGAGAACGTGTTGTGCTCTAATGTGGGTTGCTCAAAAATTGAAACATTATCTGTCAACTTATACCACATATTTGATATCATGGCTGGATCCATTGAATTATATATTTCAGAAGCCTATGCCTACAGAAAGAGTTGCTAAGTGACAAATTCTGCTCACAGAGTTTGATATTATCTACGTAAATGATACGACAGTGAAAGCGCAAGCAGATGCAGATCATTTAGCAGAAAACCTAGTTGATGATGAGTATGAGCCATTAAAAACATATTTTCCTGACGAGGAGGCAATGAATGTTGAAGAGGTAGAGCAAGATGATAAGCCGGGCTGGAGAATATACTTCGATGGAGCCGTCAACAGTAAGGGAGTTCGAATTGGATCAGTGCTTTTTTCAAAAAAGGGTCAGCATTATCCTGTTACCACTCAACTTCAATTTTTTTGCGCTAATAACATGGCCAAATATGAAGCGTGCATATTGGGATTGATGATGGAAATAGATATGGGTGTTCAAGAGATTTTTGTCATGGGTAACTCGGATCTCTTGATACATCAGATTCAAGGAGAATGGGATACAATGCACAATGAAGTAGCATATGCTTTGGCCCCATTATCCTCCATGTTGCACCATCCAGATAAAGCTTATGTAGATCCACTACAGATACAAGTGCACGATCAAAATGCTTATTATTTCGCCGTGGAAGAAGAACTGGATGGTGAGCCGTGGTATCATGATATCAAAGAATATTTTAGGACAGGAGGGTACTCAGAACAAGCCATAGGAGACCAGAAAAGGGCTATAAGGCGATTGGCAAATGAATTTTTCCTCAGTGGAGGAGTTGTATACAAAAGAACACCGGATTTGGGGCTATTGAGATGCATAGATGCGCAGCAAGCTCACACAATTATGGCTGAGGTATATGCAGGAGCTTGCGGACCTCATATGAGCGGATACATTTTAGCCAAGAAAATACTGAGAGTAGGATATTATTGGCTCACCATGGAGCGTAATTGTATTAGGTATGTGAGGAAATGCCATCAATGTCAAATACACGGAGATTTGATTCACTCTCCACCCTATGAGTTGCATAAAATATCAGCACCGTGGCCATTCGTCGCCCGGGGCATGGATGTCATCGGACCAATAGAACCCGCAGCATCTAGCGGGCACATGTTTATCTTGGTAGCAATTGATTGTTTCACTAAATGGGTGGAGGCGAAGACATTTAAGGTAGTGACAAAGAAGGCGGTGGTGGATTTCGTGCATACAAATATCATTTGTCACTTTGGAATTCCTAAGGTGATCATCACAGACAATGGAGCAAATCTGAACAGTCATCTCGTGGTAGAAGCATGTCAAAGGTTCAAAATCCTACATCTTAACTCTACACCTTACAGGCCTAAAGCGAATGGAGCAGTAGAGGCTGCGAATAAGAATATTAAGAAGATTCTCAGAAAAATGGTGGAAGAGTCAAGGCAATGGCATGAAAAACTACCGTTCGCTCTCATGGGTTACCGTACAACTGTACGTACTTCAATTGGTGCAACGCCTTACTCATTGGTATATGGAACCGAGGCAGCCATACCCACAGAAATTGAGATACCTTCTCTTCGGATCATAGCTGAGGCTGAAATCGATGATGATGAACGGGTAAAAGCTCGGCTAGAACAATTGAGTCTGATTGACGAATAGAGGTTAGCGGCAATTTGTCATGGATAATTATATCAATGGAGGATGACCAGAGCATACAATAAGAAGGTACGTCCGCGGAAATTGGAAGTGGGATAGTTGGTGCTTAGACGTATTTTGCCGCATTGGACTGAAGAAAAAGGAAAATTTGCACCGAATCGGCAAGGACCGTTCATCGTATAACGGGTATTGTCCAACAGAGCTCTATATCTAATAGATGTTGAAGGAAAATGTGTAGAGACTGCTATCAACTCAGATGCAGTCGAGAGATATTATGTATGATTCTTTTTTCATTTGTACAATTGTATTTGTCATAATTTTGGAATTGAAATGATGAAAGCATTTTATTCTCTATCCAAACACTTTATCCATTGATATCCCCATTGAGCCTTATTTGCTTTATTCTTTCATATCCCTCTCTCGAAATCGATCGTGAACAAAAAGAAAAAAAAATGATGCAAGAAAAAAAGTGAGGAAAAAATGAAAAAATGATGATAAAAGAATACTGATGAAAAAAGAAAGAGGAAAAGACAAAGAAAAAGAAAAAAAGAAAAAAGAAAAGAATAGATGCATATAAAAGACAAAAGAAAATCGGGAAAAGTCAAGACACAACAATGAATATGAATGTAGTCTGAACGTAGTCTGACTTGATTCCGAAAGGGTACGTAGGCAGCCTCAATGAGGTTCAGTCGTGATAGAAATAAAATCCATGATTCCCCAAATATTGAAACTGGGGCAGAAGTTATGTTTATGATTTCGAGAGTTGTAAGTATTTTTGAACCCTCGTTAAATTTTGAGCCTTTATACCCTTCTTTCTGAACCCATCCAAAAGCCACATTACGGTCCAAAAAAAGACCTTCTAATCAATTTCAAGAAAATGATGATCCAATGAGAATAAGGAGAAACATGGCATGGGCAGTACCCGGTGGGTTGAACAATAAACAAAAAGAAAAATAAAAATAAGAGAGTCTTATTGGTGAAAACCTTAACCCGCACCATAAGGCGATTGTGAGATGAGAGAATAAAAATGAGAGAGTCTTATCGGTGAAAACCTTACCCGGCACCGTAAGGCGATTGTGAGATGAGAGAATAAATGAGAGAGTCTTATTGGTGAAAACCTTAACTGACACCATAAGGCGAAAGTGAGGAATATTCTGTTGAAAGAATAAAAACAACAAAAACTAAGATTGGTTTGGGCTTAAGGAAAAGATGGAGTTAAGATAGCGACAATTCGATTGGACAGACTGGGTCGGAATTTAAATACATGGCATGGTCAAAGGAATCAGCCGTCATACCCAGATAAGTTCTATCTCTACTCCCAAAATATCCTTACCCTTTTAAATTCATATTTTTCTGAATTTCATTGATCAAAAACCAGTTGTTCATTGAAAGCTAACTACCAGCTTCTCATGTTAAGAGGCGTAATAACACTGGGTCGAAGAGAAAATAAAAGAAAAAAGAGAAAAACAAATAAAGAAGAGGAGGACAATCAAAGCCAAAGAAAAATGAAAAGAAAAGAAACAAAAAAAAAAGGAAAAGCAAAAAGGGGATTACAAAGGAAAAGTTGAAGAAAATCTGGCAAAGGGATGCAGAGCAGAATAAGGCAAGAAGAGGCAGGCAATGGGAGCAAAGTCGACAAAAATGCTAGTTGCCAACATTTTATAACTAATAAGATTGTTCAGTGATTTAGATAGGAACAAAAGTTTCAGATTCCCACTAATCACTTTAAAGTGAATGTGACCAATGTGGAAGAAGAAAAACACAAAAAGAAATACAACAATAAAAGGAGGAATCCGCAAAGAAGGACTTAATGAGTCAACAAGAAACCTACCCAAACAGCAAGGGAGGTATTATCTTTTCAAAACTCACACCCCAATTATCAAACTAAGGGAATATTTTCTGCATTTTTATTTTCATGCATAAGGCGCCCACCTGGACAACAAGGAAATATTTTCTGTATTTTCATTTTCATGCATCAGGCACCCACCTGGATAACAACGGAATATTTTCTGCATTTTCATTTTCATGCATCAGGCGGCCACCTGAATAACAAGGGAATATTTTCTGCATTTTCAATTTTGATGCATCAGGCGCCCACCTGGATAACACGGGAATATTTTCTGCTTTTTCAATTTCATGCATCGGGCGCCCACTTGGATAACAAGGGAATATTTTCTGCATTTTCATTTTTCGTGCATCAGGCGCCCACCTGGAGAACAAGAGAATATTTTCTGCATTTTCATTTTCATGCATCAGGCGCCCACATGGGTAACAAGGGAAAATTTTCTGCATTTTCATTTTCATGCATCAGGCGCCCACCTGGATAACAAGGGAATATTTTCTCCATTTTAATTTTTTATGCATCACGCGCCCACCTGGATAACAAGGGAATATTTTATGCATTTTCATTTCATGCATCATGCGCCCACCTGGATAACAAGGGAATACATTTCAGCATTTTTAATTTCTGTTCAGGCGCCCACCTATATAACAAGAGAATACATTTTAGTATTTTTAATTTCTGTTCAGCGCCCACCTGTATAACAAGGGAATACATTTCAGCATTTTTAATTTATGTTCAGGCGCCCACCTGTATAAGAAGGGAATACATTTCAGCATTTTTAATTTCTGTTCGGGCACCCACCTGTATAACAAGGGAATAGATTTATGCATTTTTAATTTCTGTTTAGGCGCCCACCTGTACAAGAAGGGAATACATTTCAGCATTTTTAATCTTTGTTCAGGCGCCCACCTGTATAACAAGGGAATACATTTCAACATTTTTTTATTGTTTTATCTAACATGAGTAACACCATGACATATGGAAAGCCCACACTGGGGCAGAGGAAAAAGTTTTGTTTGTTTTTGTTTTGTTTTTAACTGGTATCAACTAGGAAGCAAGAAACACAATTGGAAGTCACATCAAAGGGATGGAAGCAGTATGTCAAAAACAAGAAAATAATAAAAAAAAATACACAAAAAGAAGGATGCAAATAAAGAGCAACATAAGATGTGGAAAAGCAAGGAAGTACAAGAAGACAAGAAATAGATAGGAATCATTGTAATTCATAAGATCATAGCTTAGAATAGCTTCTTTATTTTTCATTTTATCCTCGTGAAACAAGGAGTTAGTCAGTGATTATAGCAGCAGTAGCAGCAGCAACAAGTCTTGGTAGTTTCAAACTACCTGACCTTCCCGAACTACACTGACCTGATTCCTGTTTAGCCCAGGATATGTAGGCAACCTCTGAGGCAGGGTGCGGCCAAAAGGTTTTCAAAATGCTTCTTACGGAATATGCCAGTGGGCAAAAATCTCTCATTACTGCTCACTTATCTTTGCACTAAAACTCTTCATGTTCCCGAGCAAAGAGGGGCAGCTATGAGCACGTGATTTTTGCCCTAAGCAAACAAATTCCAATAAAAAATAAAATAAGATTTTTGATGTGCAATTATGTATTTAATTGAAATAATTGTGTGATTGTCATTGAAATAATTTGAAATTAAAAACTACAAAAAGATTTAATTAGAAAATGTCACAAAAATAAGGAAAATTAAAGGAAATTAACAAATATACAAAAACACCGGAAAAATTAAAGAAAATAGCAAAAATGTCATAAAACACCAGAAAAATTAGAAAAAAATAGGAAAATAAAAGAGAAACAACAATGAAAATGAATACAAAAAGAAAAAAAACAAAAGGAAAATACAAAGAAAATAATTAAATACAAGAGGAAATACATAAAATACAATTAAATTGGGCCACAATTCAAAATACAGGCCCAAAGTGTAAACAACACAAAGGAAACTATCGTGCAGTCCAAATGCTTAAACGAAATGATGACGTAAAGGGCGACTAAATCTTAACCGTTGAGATATTAATCTGACGGACCACATGAGGCGGTGTGAATATAAAAGAAACGGCGTTGTTAAAGGATTAAATCTTGGTCATCCGAATAAGTTGATCAAACGGACGCTTTTAAGTCTCTTAAAATAATTAAACGATGCAGTATACTAAATAAATCCCGACCCTCCATATTTGAAGATCCAACGGAGGCCAGGCCATGTCTCATTAATTGAAACGGTGACGTCTAAGGATAATTAATCCTGGCCGTTGATCATAAATGATCCAAAGGACAGGATCGCCCAGGCCTAAAGGAGTATAAAAACTCGATCTCTGCGGTCAGAGACCAAATACACACATACATTCATAACCCTAGCCGCCTGTTTCTCATCTTCTTCTTCATCTTCTTCAGCCGTCTCCAATGGAGACAAGCCTGAATCCATGGCCGTTTCCAGACCACAAACCAACGTCAAACCTCTTTCCTTCACTCTCACACACCAAGACCTCCCTGAAAACCCTAGGAAATCAGAAAAAACTCCATGTTCTTGAAAGTCCGGTCACCGGAGCTTTTGTCGGTGTCCTTCAACTTATGACTCAGCCTTCCAGTTTTACACCCCATAACCACTTTGAGGGGATCTTTCACCCTATGTAATTAGTTTGCTTCGAATAACCATGGATTTGTTCGAATCTTGCAAAGAAGTTCGCCGGAACCCTACCTCCGGCGAACATCCAAACACAACCCACCCCCAAATACACTAAAAACCCAAAAAATAAACCCATTCGAGGAGATTTGGAAAAAATTAGACTTCAAGTCTTTGAAATCTTGAAGCGTGAAGAAAGAAAAGAAAAAGAAAAAAAAGAAAGGAAGAAAATAAAGAAGAAAGAGAATAACAGGAGACAAATCCTGCAAGCTAAGTGTTCTTTGCTTATTTTTTTTGCTTTAAGTTTTTTGTATTTGATCTCTGGCACGTTTTCTTTGCTTTCATCTTCTAAGTCTTCTGTATTTGATATCTTACATGTTTTTCTGCTTATTTGTGTTCTAAGACTTATGTATATGATTTTAGCATGCTTTTTACTGTTCGTCTTCTAAGATTTATGTATATAATCTTTGCATGTTCCTGACTGTTAGTCTTCTGAGTATTTCTATTATTAGCCTATGATAATCTCATCTATCCTGTTCTTTGCACATAGCTGATCTGTTTTAGCTCCTTAGGGTTTTTTTATAAGTTCAACATATGAATCTTATTTTGAATATGTTTCTTTATGTGTGATTTGTTCACTATGCCTAGTCTGAAATTACAATTTAGTTAATTGGGATTCAACCATTATCAAATTTTCCTCTGAGTTCTGGTTAATTGAAGAATGATTTATGATTAGGGCTATGTGTGCAAAATGACATAAATTGGCTATATATGTAATTGATTCATATGTTAGACTATGTTAAATTCTATTGTGCTATGTGGTATTGGTTATAACTGTAAAGACAAGTATACTTAGTAATCTGGCTATTATTGAAAATAACTTAGTCAGGCTACTGTTGAAATAATTTGGACTGTGTAATTAGTCTGGCCATTTCTGAAATATTAAATAGGCTAGTTCTGCAATTTAATTTTGATTAGCTAGTGATAATAAAATGATTACATTTTAAATTAGTCCAAGTCAGTTAAAAGAGGCTAAAATTGATAAGGAACTAGGGTTAAAATCTGGTCAAGTCTTAAATGGTTGAGAAGATAGTGGCTAGTAGTTAAATAGTATTAAACCTAAGATACTCTGACCATCAGCAGGTCGGGTAAATATTAAATAACAATAAGGGTACAAAGGAAATAAGAAATGGTATAATTGTGAATTTAATAGAGCCTATAGGGACAAAACAGACTTTAAGGCTTAGTATTTCTGTAATTTAACATAAAATAAAGGGTAAAACAGGCCTAGTAAAAAGGTATAACTGTGATAATCCTTAGCAAGTGAGGGCACCATAGTAATATGCCCTTAATAGAATAAAAACAAATTCTCTAGAACCTTCCAACAAGGGTTGGAAGGCATTTCGAGCTTAAAATAAAGGTACCAAACTATAACTAATAAGAGGGATTGGGGCGTAATTTTCTAAAACGACCGGTCGGGTCGTTACACTTATAAATAGGCCTCATTTGAGCCTGCATTAGAGGTTGAACATTCTGGGGTACAAAATTAAGGGTTATACACCATAGATAGAGAGTAAAAATTTTGAGTTAAGTCGAGTGGTGCAAATTTTGGAGTTCAACTAGAGACTTCTGCTGTTCTATAATACTGGACTCAATTGGATTTCTTAATTCTGTTTGCTGGCTTGCTTAATTGCTGGGTTTGAAGATTATACTTGGCTGTTATTGCTGCTTTGCTGTGATCTGCTCTTCTACTGTTCTGCTGTTGTAATCGCTGACTATTCTTCATCTCACTGCCTAGACTTATAAGTTTCATTTGCTGATCCAGGTACACTTTCTATCCAGAAATGTAATTGCCAATCAATTGAAGAAATGAAAAGTTCATGAGTTATTAGAATGAAGCCTTGTACTGTATTTCATAGATTTATAGTTATGGTGTATTATATCTTATGTAATTTGATTGGAATATTTGTAATAGCTAAATTTGTACGAAACTGAAACAGTGTAATAGATAGAGTAGGGTAGAGTACACGTAGACATAATCACCTTTAGATTTAGGGTAAAAACAGGTTAATTCATAATCTTAACTCATCTAACTAAAAATAGCTTCGTAATCTAAATAGTAACCAAATTAACTTATCTCACTTAATTAGATTATGATAATTTGAAATAAGTAAATCAAGTTACAGCATGCTCTGTCATTTAGTTTAGCTTAATTACGACCCAAAGTAGTATGAGTTAGAATCAGTAATTAATAATAATTCAATTTGCACTGTTAAGCATCGTCTCACCGTATAAAGTAGCTGGGACAGTGGGCTATTGTTTAAGTTCAGTTATTAATTGGTAATTAGAATTCAGAATTAATATTTTTAAACTTGTACTTCTGTTTCTTATGAAATAAAATACCAGTGGTTAATTTACTTTACTGTTTGATGAATGTTTGTATGTTAGTTATGAAATATCGAATCTGCTTTATATTGCTCTCATCTTATCTGGGCTTGATAGATAGTACAGGCCCAGATGCAACTGGATTCATCTCTGGGCCTCTAAATAACGACTTTCACATATATTGGATTTTTGAAACCCAGTTGTGTGAGCTGGACTATTAAATTCAGTCCACAAATGTCCAGGCCTGGAAATGGAATAATGGGCCTGGACACAGTTCTAAAAATACAAAAGAAGTAAAATAATTAAGGAAAAAACTTAAAATAGAGAATATAGGATTTATTAGGATTGGGCTTCTAAAATAACGGGACGAGCCTCGTATAAGAACAAAATACGTGGGCCCCCCATATGAACATTAATAAGTGATAGACTTGGGAAGACTGTTTAGTGAATTTCTTGGTCTTTCCTAAAGTATAATAAGCCGTTAGTCGTTATAGGCACGATTTAAAATATACATTCTTTAATACGAGTGCACATCTAATGTGACTCATACCGTAAATCCCGACGAAGCTGAAACATATTAACATCACAGGCGTACTGGTTGCGGTGTGACTCAAAATACATTTTTGCAACGTCGCAAGTCGTTAAAATGTCAAAAACGAAACATTCACATTTTATAAAAGCATATAACGAAATCAAGTAAAGTCAAAAATGACAATTGAGCGACCGTGCTGAAACAACGGAATCCGGGAGTGCCTAACACCTTCTCCCGGGTTAACAAAATTCCTTATCTAGATTTCTAGCTTCATGGATAGTTTAAACAAAGTCAATTTCCTCGGATTCGGGATTAACCGGTGACTCGGGACACTATTATCATCCCAAGTGGCGACTCTGAAACTCTAAATAAAATCCCGTTCTGATTGTCCTTAAAGTGGAAAAACTCCTTCCTCGTTGTTATTATTATATCCTTTCCCGGGTGTATTAGTAATTAATGAGGTATACCTTATTCCTTTTCGGGAAAAAGAGGTAGTAAAAAGGGAGGTGTGATAAAGGCGCTTGGAGATGATCAGCAGGGTTATATACCTCAGGCAGATGAGCGTTCTAGCAGCATGCCTTCTTATAGCCTTCAGCTATCTCTGCCAGCATCGCAGGTCACCCCGTAAGGAGCATTGTCGATAACGGGTAAATTCTATGGGGATTTAGATCAGTACTTCACATACCCATCTACGGCAGCTAAGAATTGTGCGTCCTGGGACGTGGATGGCGGGTGCAGGTTAAGTTATCCATCATCCCCGACAGTTCATACGGATCTACTACATGCGACTGTATGTTTGTATTACTCTAATATTTCAATTTTTTTTCTTTTCCTTAATGAGCTTCCATTAATTAATTGTTACTTTCTTATGGAGTCTTCATCCCAGCCCATCTTTGAGGATACTACATGCGGTGATGAGCACACGACGGATACATATACCCAGGAGGCCGATGAGACCAAGGTGAGAAAATATTTTCTTACTTAAAATAATAGTACATTCTGGCGGTTAAGATAATAATACATTTTCACATGCTAAGATTACTTCTTAATTTGTAGGTTGCTGACGGCCCGACGGCCTATTCTTCTGATCCTGCAAGTTGTAGTGTTGATGTTGCTGCACATCCTTACATAAAAAGGCGTCTTGATGATGATGATCCAGATAGTGTGCCCGGTGTCGACGCCCCCTTTTTCTTGCGGAATTGGGTTTACGACATTCGGGAGGACAACTCTTTTCCCGCTTTGGGAATTGAGTTTTTGGAGTTTAGAGATTTGCCACCTAATGATTATAGTGCATTAGGACAATTCTAGAAAGATTAAAAAGGAAGACCAGAGTTTTGGGTAGGGGCTTAAAATTATCTCGAGGGGAAGATGTTAGGCACACCTCACTATCTACTAGTGTGGTTCCCGGCCATGCTACAATTGTGTCTTTAAATGCAAGTGCAAATAAACAAGTACAAGAAGCACAAAAAAGGTAAAAAGAAGTGCTAAATATTAGAAAGGAAGCAGTTTGATAAAAAAAAGTGTGCAAGTAGAGGGAAGATGTCAAGTACTTAGTGCGAACAACCTGAAAATCATGTAAGAAATAGAAATTGAAAGTGCAATAGCTTTTAAGATTAAGAAAATTGTTAAACTAATAAAAAGGGAGAAAGGGGGTCCTAGATTTATATATTACATGGATCACTCGCACAACACTAGTACCCAATTCTACGTAGAGTGTTATCGTATAATCATCATCTCCATGTCTACCCTTCGCACCCCGTTAAGGTATTAAAGCGCGGAACGGTATCGTTTAATTATCGCATGCTACTACCTGTTCCAACCTGTCTGTCCTGGGGTATTAGGACTTCTAATCCTTAAGAGAAATAAAGGGATGGAGGCCTTTGTGGAGTTTAAAGGATAAAATTCTAGCTCGACATTCAAAACAAGTATGAAGTAAAAGGGAAGAATAAACAAGCAAATAAGGCTCAGATTAACCTAGAAGTTAAATAATCATATAGTTTAGCATGCCTTGATAAATATTGATTTGGTCTTGGATTAAAATTAAGTAGCGAGCGGACTGGTTCAACACATATATTTAGATAGAAAGTCTGCGTTTGGCAACTCGGATACAGTTATTAGGGACCGACCCAATGATTAATTAGACAACCTTATGTCTATGTGTTGAAATAAAACTGGGCATAGGATCTATTAATTTCCGGAAAAAGTTGCAAAAGAGTTACCAATAGTATTAGAAAAGATGCAGACTGATTAAATGGTTTGCGGGTTTCAGGAAAGTGTGGATTGATTATAGAAAAAGGTTTACCAATTATAACATGTTTTAGAAAGGGAAAGAAAACTACCAGTTTTTGTAAAATAGATACGAGTTCCTGCAATTTATACTGTTCTAAAAACAAATGAGGCTGTTAAAAATCGATATTTCCTATAGGCATGCTTTTTATACGTTTACTGATTTTAATACCCTTTCAGACATTAATAGAAGTCTTATAAACATGATGTCCATATGCAACATTATTATTAATTTTGCGGTAAAGTTAAGCGTTAAATCCTATAGGCATGGTCTATATGTGATTGAAGAACATGAGTGTTAAATCCTATAGACATGCTTTCTAGATGATTTTGCGGAAAAGTTAAGCGTTAAATCCTATAGGCATGGTTTCTATGTGATTGAATTTGTATTAAGGACCCTATAGGCAGAATTTCTAGTTTGATTAAAAATAAAATCCTAAATCATGATTTCTACCCCTTGGATGCAAGAAAGTAAAGACCCCTCCCACACCCTTTTACTATACTCCCCGAGTTTCATACAAGTTATTACAACCCAATAAATCAAACTGGAAATTAGAAGTACATCAAGAACTAACAGCTAGACCCGAGCAGCCAAATTCAACCTTAATGTCTAATAATATGCGATTGAGCTACTTCCGGGATCCAGATTTCCAAAGCCTTCTCTTTATCCAGGGTGTTTCAAAGTTCCAAGGAATCTCATGGATTTCTGGCATTGCTTACACCCAAGATACCATTAGAATAGAAACAATGCAGTGTAGAAGAGCCAGCTCTCAAGCATCCAAGTTCAAAGGGAGCTTAGGGGGTCCCAAAGCATGGCTTGCAAGAGAGGGGAAGAACTTAATAGCTAAGAGTATGTGATTGAATAAGTATTGGGGAGCCATGACAGGTGGTGGTCATACCTAGCCCCAGAGTAGGCTGGCACACCCATGACCACTTGCTTGGTTAAACACATTAAGAGCAAACCCTTGAAGGTCAGACCGGTGTATGGACAGTGATTAGGACGCTACCAGACCCGAGTCTACATCTCAAAAACATATAAAAGGGGAAAGGGAATGGGAACTGGTTGAGTTTGGGGTTCAAGAATCCAATGCAGAATCATGGACAACTATATTGGAGTGTTGTCATGCTCTGAACCATAACTCACATATAAGGGGGTATGGTATTCATAAAGTAGTAAATTCATTACAAGCAACTGGTTGCATACATAATTTAAATACTGAACTATAAAAGAAAGGGGAAATATGTGACAATATGCTAGAATTAAATGTCAACTAAAAGAAGTAAGCATAATTAAATGCATTGTCGTTAAGGAATGTAAACTAATTGAGACACACCAGTAGAAAAGCAAAAGAGTGCAGAAGAAAGTAAAATGCTTTTCATGCTTTTCAGAAAAAGGGTTTTCACTTGCTTTTCAGCTTATTCAGAACAAAATAGGGTTTTCACATGCTTTTCAGCTTTTTCAGAATGAAGTGACGACTCAACAAAACGTAGTATCATACTGAGATTTACATATTTAATTTTTCTGCAAAAACAAAATCATTCATTCAAGCTTTTGAACCACACTTTACAACTTTTTAAGAACGGCAAGACAATTGATACAACATATTATTATACCACGCTTTACATATTTAATTTATTTCATAGTAAAAACCATTTATACCAAATTCTTGCTCATGTTTACTAACACACATACCTCAATATTGCTCTAACCATATCAAAATATAACGTTAAAAATAAGATGTAATAGGATTGTGGAAATTTATTTTATTTCATATATATTGAAACAAAAGAAAAGTCCAGATATGTATTACAAAAAATAATACCCAATTAAAGGACTAGGGGTATCCTTGATAGTTGGGTACATTGGATGAACTTGCACAAGGATTACCACTGGCACGCATACCACCTAAAGGACATTTACGATAGTCATGTCCTGTTTGAGAGCATATGCCACATTTACACGCATAAACGGACTCACCAACATCCATTTGGTTCCGTATGCGTGTTGTCTTTTGCACTTTCAGCTTGCACAAATAGTCCTTGTTACATACCTACTTAAAAGATTCTAGTGGCCAATAATTCTCATCACCTAGTGGATGCAACTTCCCACTATACGTTCTACGTACGTAGCAACACTGTATTACCTATCAATATAGTTTGTTGCCCCATATCCAACTTGTTGAAAGCACTTCAACACATGTGCGCATGACATGTAGTAGATGGTCCATTTCACATAGGAACATAAACTTTTATTTTCGTTCACCGTCTATAGATTATTCCCACGGTGTTTGTTGATAGCGGTCTTAACTTCAAAAACACCTCGTTCATGATCATATAGAAGAAATGAATGCCATTGAGCTTGACTCCTCGACATTTCAAATCTTCTCATGGATATTGGCATAAATTCAACAACTCTATCCATCAATGCTGATGCAGCTGCATGCCTTTCAACAAATCTCTCTGCACTCTGTTTGAATGTCATGTGGACTAAGGCAGTGACAGGTAGTCCACGGGCAGACGTCAACAAACCGTTGAATGACTCGGACACGTTTGTAGTGAGGGCTCCCCATCGTCGGCCGCCATCAGCATGCAATGTCCACATATGAAGCTCATGTTGCATCAACCAAGTATAGGCTCGTGGTTCTATCTGCCGGATCTCTTCCATGCGCCTCGTGCATTTGCATTGCTGGTGCTCAGTTTCAGCCATCCATATTAAGTAGCAAGGCCTTGTCAGGAAATTTCTTCTAAAAATTGGCCTTCATGTGCCTCACATAGTAACGGTGGTATGCATATAGTTCATGCCATTTAGGCAAGTGACGTACAAAACCTAAAATACCACCATGCTGATCAGATATTAGACAAATACCTTAACATTATTTGACAATGTACTGCTTAAAGTTGTTCAAGAACTACATCATCATCTCTTCACTTTCGTTGGCACAAATGGCAAAAGCTAGTGGAAATATTTGTTCGTTGGCATCTAATGCAACTGCAATCAAAAGCTTCATATCATACTTTCTATAGACATGAGTATCGTCTATGGAAATTATAGGAAGGCAATGCACAAAACCATCAATTGCTGGTTTAAATGACCAAAATAAATAGTTGAAAATATATTCCGGTCTGTCCGGATTCCGCTCACGTCTCCATTCAACAACATTACCGGGGTTCGAGTATTGCAGTGCGGCCATGTACCTGGACAGATTTAAAAAACGCTTATCCTAGTCGCCATAAATAAGTTCAAAGGCACGTTTGCGACTGAGATATGTCTTTCTTTTGGTTATAGTACAACCATAATCCTGGTTGACGGCTGTAACACACTCATTAATCTTAAACCTAATAGACACTTCCAAAAAACAAATCAAGACAAGAAAAATCAAGTCCACATCCAAGTTGAAGTGATTCTTATTGAATGTGTCCATTTTACATCTGTGGTCGCTAATAAATTTACCCACTTTCCATAAACCTGATTTCTTCTTTGGGGCACGCACCATCCAGTGACAAAACATAAACCACTTACAGAACACAACCTTGTATTTCTTCGTAGTTGTCACAACCCAAACCCGGTCGTGATGGCGCCCAACACTAAAGCTAGGCAAGCCAGACCAACAACTGTTTCCAAATAGAAAACCAGTCCCAAAAAGGGAAAATTTCAAGAAGAATATAAGAGTCAATAATAATACTCCAATAACAATAGTAGAATTAAATACTGAGAAATGCAAACATCGAAAATAACACTCCCAAAAGATATGGTGTCACGAGTCTAGAGCCTCTAAGAAAAACTGAATAGTAATGGGAATAGTGAACAAAATACTCAAGTCTTGAAGTATATAGATAATAAATTGAAATAAAGAGAGAAGCTAGGTCCTGCGAACGCCAACAGCCACCTCAACAACTCGAGTATACTCTGAAAATATGGAATGCTCGTCTAACCCTCCTGTGTTCCTAGATCTGCACACAAAGGTGCAGGGAGTAGGGGTGAGTACTAAGTTCACTTTATCCCATTTAAGCATATCAAAATATGAAACAACAGTGATACATATATCAACAGCGGGGAACCAAGTCCCAAAATATACCAACTTGTCAACTCCCATAGACCACAGGGTCAAGAGTCATGAGCCTCTACTGAACATAAGTATATAATGTTTTACAAGATACCAAGTACGGAAAGAAACATCAATACAGAGTCAAAAGACACTAAGAAGGAATATCGGGTCCTGCGGACTCTGCAGCTACCTCGTATATCCCACAGATGCCGCCTCGTACAGCCACTGGATCACTGCTGAGAAGTACCTGGATCTGCACACAAGGTGCATGGAGTAAAATGAGTACTGCCAGACTCAGTGGTAATAAACAAGGGTAAGACAGCACAGATAAGAAATCCACGATAAAGCACTATGTAAAGCTGTAATCAAATACCCGGTCACAGAATCAATATCGACTGTACCTGTACCAATAAGTACCAGCGAAACAGTATAACAGCTAGCAAATGTAGCTAAATGCAATGCAATGCATGATATGACCGCTACGACGCGCGTAGCCCGATCCAATTTGGGTACCCGTGCTCACCGTAGGGGTTCAGACTCCGGGGGTACCCGTGCCCAAGCACAATATCACCGCGGCATGCAGTCCGATCCAACATATATACCGCCGCGGCGCGTGCACTCGATCCACTACCAGCCGACTCATATGCAAATACAGACCTCGCAGACTCAAAGTAGTTTTGAAAACATCTTTTATTATTTTTCCGTTGCAAACGGTAATATCAAGTTCCGGAGATCGGAAATAACATGGTAACAGAAATAGCTACGGACCGGTAGTAACTAACATATCAATATGATAAGACAATGATAACGATCCTCGCGGGATCCAATAACTAGCTCACGGCCCACAAGTATACTCAACCGCCCAAGAAGGGGGTTCAACGGCTCAAGAGTGGCCAATATCACAATATATAGTATGCAACCATCCGAGAAGGAGGTTCGACGGCTCAAGAATAGCCAATGTCATAACACAGTGCCAACAAGTCGAACTAAGCCATAGTCCCCAATCACAATCGACCCCGCACTCACATGAGAGTATGTGTCTCACCGCTATACAGCGTCACAAAGTGGTATACCGGGGTTTCGAACCCGTTGGTCATCACCCACATCTATTACTCACCTCAATACAGCGCGACGACTACTCCGCAATGCCCTTGCCACGAGAATCAAGCTCCGCACGTGTAGAATCTGATCAAATACAGTAGAAATACAACAAATTAGGCCAATGGGATGACACCCAATCAAAACAACTCAATTTACATCAGAATTCCCAAAGTTGTCAAAACCTGACTTTCGGTACGCTTCTTGAAAAATCACGCAAGTCACATATTCGGAACCCTCATCTCAATATGAGTCTAGGCATATAAATTTTACCAAATTCGGACTCCATTTGCCTATTCAAAACCTTGATTTTCTAAAGTTCAAGCCTAGGGTTAAATCTTCCATGAATCACCCCAAATTCCTCCATTTTCATGATATAATTGCATAATATTATCAATACTAATCATAGTTTAAGTCCATAGTTGATTACCCGATGATTTCCCTTGAGTTTCTCTTCAAAATCGCCCAAATCGCCTCTAAAGCCGAGACCCAAATGTGTGAAATGTTTCTGAAATTTTCTAACTACTAATACAATTAACTCACTGCGATTTTCGCTTCTGTGGATAAAATTCCGCTCCTGCGGGTCCGTACCCGCGACCAGATGGTCGCTTCTGCGATTTCTAACCTAGCCGGCCAAATTCCGCTTCTGCAAACATAAGACCGCTTCCACGCGTCTGCTTCCGGGAAAACATAATCGCTCCTGCGGTGACTTTCGCCTCTGCGCTTCAGAGTCCGCTCCTGCGGACTCGCCCAGGCGATCAAAAATCCGCTTCTGCGGACTTTCCCCTTACTCATCAAGTCCGCTTCTGCGGTCACGGACTCGCACCAGCGACGCCGCTTTAGCGGAAAAGATTCCGCTTCTGTGTAAACAAGCGCTCCTGCGCCTCCTCGTCCGCTTCTTTGGACTCGCTCCTGCGCCCCCATTTCCGCAGGAGCGAAAACAACAGAACCAGAACACTTCCCTGCAATTTTCCACATTTTCTCCCGTTTAGCCATCCGAAAACACCCCGAGGCCCCCGGGACCTCATCCAAACACACCAACACATCCTAATACCTTATTCGAACTTGCTCCAATCCTCAAAACATGTCTAACAACATCAAAACCCATAATTCACATCGAATTCAAGCCTAAATTCCTTAAAACATTCCGAATTACACATTCAATCAAAAACCCGACCAAACGACCTCCGAATGACCTGAAATTTTGCAAGCACATCCAAAATCATATAACGAAGCTACAGGAATTGTCAGATTTCCATTCCGACCCCCGGATCAAAATCTCACCTACCGTTCGGATTTCGCCAAAATTCAACCTTAGCCAATTCAAGCCTATTTCTACACCGTACCTCCAAATTCAATTCCGATCGCTCCCCTAAGTCACAAATCACCTCCCGAAACTAACCGAATCATCAAAATCCGATTACGAGACCTCTAACTAAATAGTCAACTCCGGGTTGACTTTCTTTATTTAAGTTTCCTTCAAAAAGGCTATATGCCTCATTTTCAATCCAAATCACTCCTAACTCACCCGATAGGCTCTAACACTGATATAAAATCGTAAAACATGTTTTTACAACATAACGGGGTGGTAATTCCCGTGACGACGGGCCGGGTCGTCACATTCTCCCCTCTTAAGCAAACGCTCGTCCTCGAGCGGGTCAAGAAACATACCTGAAGTCTCAAACAAGTGAGGATATCTGCTCCGCATCTCCCGCTCGATCTCCCAAGTGGCCTCCTCCACGGGTCGACCTCTCCACTGAACCTTAACCGATGCAATCTCCTTAGACCTCAATTTTCTCACCTGACGACCCAAAATAGCAATAGGCTCCACATCATAGGATAGATCACCATCAAGCTGAATGGTACTGAAGTCTAATACATGAGACGGATCTCCAATGTACTTCCGGAGCATAGACACATGGAATACTGGATGGACGCTGGATAAGCTGGGCGGCAAGGCTAACTCATATGCCACCTCTCCAACCCTCCTGAGTATCTCAAAAGGACCAATGTACCCGGGACTCAACTTCCCTTTCTTCCCAAACCTCATGACACCCTTCATAGGTGAAACCTTGAACAATACTCTATCACCAACCATGAAAGACAACTCTCGAACTCTACGGTCCGCATAACTCTTCTCGCGAGACTGTGCTGTACGAAGCCTCTCCTGGATCAACTTTGCTCTATCCAGAGCATCCTGAACTAGCTCAGTCCCTATCAATCTATCCTCACCAGGCTCAAACCATCCCACGGGGGATCTACACCGTCTGCCATACAATGCCTCATACGGGGCCATCTGAATACTCGACTGATAACTGTTGTTGTAGGCAAACTCAGCAAGTGGTAGGAACTCATCCCACGAACCACGAAAGTCAATCACACATGCTCGCAACATATCTTACAGGATCTGAATAGTACGCTCAGACTGCTCGTCTGTCTGGGGTGAAATGCGGTGCTCAACTCAACCCGCGTGCCCATCTCTCGCTGAAATGCTCTCCAAAACTGAGATGTGTCGGATATGATAGACACTGGAACTCCATGCAACCGAACAATCTCTCGAATAAAGATCGCTGCCAACCACTCCGATGAGTAGGTAGTACTAATTGGAATGAAGTGAGCCGACTTGGTCAGTCTATCCACAATCACCCACACAGAATCAAACTTCTTCGCCGTTCGAGGGAGTCCAGTAACAAAGTCCATAGTGATCCTCTCCCATTTCCACTCAGGAATATCAATGCGCTGAAATACACCACCGGGCCTCTGATGCTCGTACTTAACCTGCTGACAGTTGAGGCACCGTGCTACATGTCCGACAATGTCCATTTTCATCTTTCTCCACCAATAGTGTTGTTTCAAATCTTGATACATCTTCGCGGCTCCTGGATGGATAGAATACCGCGAGCTATGGGCCTCTTCCAGAATCAACTCACGAAGGCCATCAACATTGGGCACACATATCCGGCCCTGCATCCTCAATACGCCGTCACTATCAATGGTGACATCTCTAGCATCATCATGCTGAACTCCGTCCCTAAGGACAGCCAAATGTGGATCATCATACTGGCGCTCACGAATACGATCATATAGAGATGACCGAGATACAACACAAGCCAATACCCTGCTGGGCTCCGAAATATCTAACCTCACTAGCCGATTGGCTAGCACCTGAACATCATAAGCAAATGGCCTCTCCTCAGCTGGAATATATGCCAAGCTCCCCATACTGACCGCCTTCCGGCTCAAAGCATCGGCCACCACATTGGCCTTCCCCGGATGATATAAAATAGTGATGTCATAATCCTTAAGCAACTCAAGCCATCTCCGCTGTCTCAAATTAAGGTCTTTCTGTTTGAACAAGTGCTGGAGACTACGATGGTCGGTATACACCTCACAAGACACGCCGTACAAATAGTGCCTCCAAATCTTCAAGGCATGAACAATGGCGGCTAGCTCCAAATCATGAACATGATAGTTCTTCTCATGTGGCTTCAACTGCCGAGAAGCATAAGCAGTCACCTTACCTTCCTGGATCAATACACAACCTATCCCCACTCTCGAGGCATCACAATAAATAGTATAAGAACCTGAAGCTGATGGCAACACTAATACTGGAGTTGTGGTCAAAGCTGTCTTGAGCTTCTGAAAGCTCTCCTCGCACTCATCCGACCACACGACCGCTTCCACGAAAACATAACCGTTCCTGCGGTGACTTTCGCCTCTGCGCTCCAGAGTCCGCTCCTGCGGACTCGCCCAGGCGATCAAGAATCCACTTCTGCGGACTTTCCCCTTACGTATCAAGTCCTCTTCTGCGGTCACCCACTCGCACCAGCGACGCCGCCTCATCGGACATGGTGCCGCTTCTGCGAAGCCAAGCGCTTATGCGCCCCATCGTCCGCTCCTGCAGACTCGCTCCTGCGTGCCCCCATTTCCGCAGGAGCGAAAACAACAGAACCAGAACACTTCGCTGCAATTTTCCACATTTTCTCCCGTTTAGCCATCTGAAAACACCCCGAGATCCCCGGGACCTCATCCAAACACACCAACACATCCTAATACCTTATTCAAACTTGCTCCAATCTTCATAACATGTCTAACAACATCAAAACCCATAATTCACATCGAATTCAAGCCTAAATTCCTTAAAACATTCTTAATTACACATTCAATCAAAAACCCGATCAAACGACGTCCGAATGACCTGAAATTTTGCAGGCACATCCAAAATCACCTAACGGAGCTACTGCAACTATCAGAATTCCATTCCGACCCCCGGATCAAAATCTCACCTACCGTTCGGATTTCGCCAAAATTCAACCTTAGCCAATTCAAGCCTATTTCTACACCGGACCTCCAAATTAAATTCCGATTGCTCCCCTAAGTCACAAATCACCTCCCGGAACTAACCGAATCATCAGAATCCGATTCCGAGCCCTCTAACCAAATAGTCAACTCCGGGTGGACTTTCCTTATTCAAGTTTCCTTCAAAAAGGCTATATGCCTCATTTTCAATCCAAATCACTCCTAACTCACCCGATAGGCTCTAACACCGATATAAAAGCATAAAATATGTAATTACAACATAATGGGGTGGTAATTCCCGTGACGACGGGCCGGGTCATCACATAAGCTCATATAACCCTCATGTGTACCTGGATCTGTACACAAAGGTGCAGTGAGTAGGGGTGAGTACTAAGTACTCAGTGAGTAAAAGGTATATAAAATAGCTAAAAGTAGGAAGTCCACAGAATACCACAGAGCAAAGCTAAACCTATAGTCCGATACCTACCACGAACTAACAACAACAGCAAATGACAAATATCACAGGTAATTTACATATAAAAATGCAATGCAATGCACATGACCGCTACGGCGTGTAGCCCGATCCGTTTAACGTCGACGGCGCTCACTACAGACTCGGGAGGGGCTCCTTCAGCCCAAGCGCAATATTTATCTCATATTCTGTGGCGTGCAGCCCAATCCATCCTCAGTCCACAACATGCATATGAGTCACACAACAGTTCAAATTATTTCTTTCCAGGTTCCAGTTCATTAACAATGAAAAATACTTTAATTTTATATAATTTTCCAAGAACAACTGACTTAGCAATTCATAATAGAGATTTTAAGCCAAGACTGAGATCAATGATTTTACAAATCATGTTATCACATAGGTATCTATCCCCTAAGGATACTACAGGTCGGCACAAGGCCCCAAACATGGCTTATAGCCCACATATATACTTATCACATTATGCGTTTCAACCGCCAATATAATATTATTCATATTCGGGATGGACATAGTCTAAATACCCAGTCATAACCAATCCCGTACCTGCCATGGTGTGTTCACGCCCTAAATAGCGTCACAATGTGCTAAGCCGAGGTTTCAAACCCTCAGGCTATCATATACACTAACTACTCACCTCTAACCGTCCTTGGATTCGTCCGCGATGCCTTTTCCCTTCGAATTTTCCTCCTCATGCGTCGAATTAGTCAAAACCACAGCAATTACATAAATATGGGGCAAAGAAAATTACTCAAAAAAATGCAATAATTCATGAAGTTGGTAAAACCCGAGCCCCGGGCCCACTTCTCGAAAAATCCAAAATTCATACCAACGGATTATTCATCTCGTCGCGAGTCCGTACATATAAAATTTATTTTAATCTGAGTTCGAATGGCCTTTCAAAAACCAAAAACTCGTTCACAATTTAGGCCCTAGTTCTTCACAAATTCTACCCAATTTCATGAATTTTGGTGTTGATTCTAGCATAAAATCGTGTTTTTGAGTCACAAAACTTACCTCCAGCAATTACCCGTTGATTTCTCTCTTCAAAGCACTCAAAACCCTCCCTTGACAAATTAAAAGTGGTGTAAAATAATGGGGTTCACGTCTGATGTTTTAACTTAACTGTTCTACCCAGTTATTTTACCTTACGCGATCGCATCCCTTAGTTACGCGATCGCAGAGAACAAAGTTCCAGCCCCTCGATTTTGCCTTACGCGATCGCATGAATCAGTACGCGATCGCAGTGAACCAAATTCCCTTTCTACGCGATCGTAGTGAACATTTACCTAAGCCTATGCAATCATAGACCAATTCACGCGATCGCATAGAGCAAATTTTGGCTCCTCAAAATCCTTTCTACGCGATCGCAGCCACATGCTCGCGATCGCAGTGAACAAAAATCACTAGTACGCCTGCTACAATTTCTGCCGCACTATTTCAACTCAAAAATTCTCGTTGGGAATCCGAAATCATCCCGAGACCCTCGAGAACTCAACAAAATGCACAAATATTTCACATTACTTCATTCAAACTTGCTTGCAACATAAAAATACCATAAATCATCAAATTCTCACAGATTCAAGCCTAAGTTTCAGTAAAACTTCCGAAACTAACATTTGGTCTAAAACCCGACCTTAACACCTCCGAATGATCTGAAATTTTGCACGTATATCCAAAATCACCTAACAGAGCTACTTCAACACTCGGAATTTTATTCCAAGCCATGGATCAAAATCTTGCCTACCGTCTGGTATCCGCCAAAATTCAACCTTAGCCAATTCAAGCCTAAATCTACACCGGACCTCCGAATTTGATTCTGATTGCTCTCCTAAGTCATAAATCATCCCCCAAAACTAGTCGAATCATCAGAAATCTATTCTGAGCATTCTAACTCATTGGTCAACATTCAGTTGACCTTTCAAAACTAACCTTCCCATAAAGAGGTTTATTGCCTTATTTCTAATCGGATTCTACCCGATTTACTTCTAACTCTCCAAAGACATATAAATTAACATATTAAAGTACAAAATGGAGAAAAGGGGGTGGTAACTCCCATAATGACGGGTCGGGTCATTACATTCTCCCCAACTTAAACAAACGCTCGTCCACGAGCGGGTTAAGAAACATACCTGGAGTCTCAAATATATGTGGATATCTGCTCCGCATCTCCTGCTCGGTCTCCCAAGTTTCTTCCTCCATGGGACGACCTCTCCATTGCACTTTCTCTGACGCTATGTCTTTGTATCTCAACTTACGAACCTGTCGACCCAAAATGGCTATCGGCTCCACACCATAGGTCAAGTCCTCATCCAGCTGTATTGTGCTGAAGTCTAATACATGTGATGGATCTCCAATGTACTTCCGGAGTATAGATACATGCAACACCGGTTGAACTCTCGACAAGCTGGGTGGCAAAGCAAGCATATAGGCCACATCCCTAACTTTCCTAAGCACCTCAAAAGGTCCAATGAACCTTGGGCTCAACTTTCCTTTCTTTCCAAACCTCATAACGCCCTTCATAGGCAAAACTTTCAGCAACACATTCTCGCCCACTAAATAAGACACATCTCGGACCTTCCAGTCCGCATAACTCTTTTGACGCAACTGAGCTGTGCGAAGTCTCTTCTGAATCACTTCACCTTGCCTAAGGCATCCTGAACTAACTCTGTCCCCAATAATCTAGCCTTGCCTGGGTCAAACCAACCGATTGGAGACCTACACTGCCTCCCATATAAGGCTTCATACGGTGCCATCTAAATGTTGGACTGATAGCTATTGTTATAATCAAATTCCGCAAGAGGCAAGTAATCAGCCCAAGAACCTCCAAAATCAATGACGCAAGAACGCAACATGTCCTCTAGTATCTGAATTGTACGTTCGGACTGCCCATCCGTCTGTGGGTGAAATGATGTGCTCAGCTCAACCTGTGACCCCAATTCTCACTAAGATGTCCTCTAGAACTGTGAAGTAAACTGAGTACCTCTATCTGATATGATAGAAACTGGAACTCCATGCAATCTCACAATCTCACGGATGAATATCTCTGCTAACCGCTCCGAGGAGTATGTAGTACACACAGGAATGAAATGAGCTGACTTGGTCAGCCTATCCACAATCACCCAAACTGAATCAAACTTCCTCGTTGTCCGAGGGAGTCCACTAAAAAGTCCATAGCGATCCTTTCCCACTTCTACTCGGGAATATCAAGACGCTGGAACACGCCACCGGGCCTTTGATGCTCATACTTGACCTGCTGACAGTTTAGGCACCGTGCTACATGACTCACAATATCTAACTTCATCTTTCTCCACCAATAATGCTGCCTCAAATCCTGATACATCTTTGTGGTGCCTGGGTGAATAGAATACCACGAGGTGTGGGCCTCCTCCAATATCAACTCACAAAGGCCATCAACATCGGGCACGCATATCCGGCCCTATATCCGCAACACACCATTACTATCAATAGTGACATCTCTGGCATCATCGTGTTGAACTCTGTCCTTGAGGACAAGCAAGTGTATATCATCATACTGGCACTCTCGAATACGGTCATATAAGGAAGACCGAGATATCACGCAAGCCATCACCCAACTAGGCTCAGAAATATCCAGTCTCACCATCTGATTAGCTAAAGCCTGAACATCAACAACAAGGGGCCTCTCCCCAACTGGCATGTACGCCAAGCTACCCATACTAATAGCTTTTCGGCTTAAAGCATCGGCAACTACATTGGCCTTCCCGGGATGATACAAGACGGTAATATCATAGTCTTTGAGTAATTCAAGCTATCTCCGTGTCACGACCCTAGTTCACCAATTGAACAAGTGCTGAAGGCTGCGATGGTCTGTATGTACATCACAAGATACACCATACAAGTAATGCCTCCAAATCTTCAAGGCATATACAATAGTAGTTAACTCTAAGTCGTGAACGGGGTAGTTCTTCTCATGGGGCTTTAACTGACGAGAAGCATATGTAATAAATCTATCCTCCTGCATCAATACACAACCGATACCAACTCTCAAAGCATTGCAATACACCATATAAGATCCTGAGGCTGATGGCAACACAAATACCGGAGTTGTGGTCAAGGCCGACTTGAGCTTCTGGAAGCTCTCCTAACATTCATCAGACAACACAAATGGAGCATTCTTCTGTGTCAACTTCATTAAATGTGAAGCAATAGACGAAAAACCCTGAACAAATCTGTGGCAATATCGTGCCAAACCAAGGAAACTGCAGATCTCAGTAGTTGAGGACGTCCTGGGCCAATTCTGCACTGCCTCAACTTTCTGTAAGTCAACCCGAATACCATCGCTGGACACTACATGTCCCAGAAAAGTCACAGTACCAAGCCAAAACTCACACTTAGAAAATTTTGCATAAAGCTTTTCCTCTCTCAATCTCTGCAATACCACCCTTAAGTGTTGTGCGTGCTCCTTCTATCTACGCGAGTACACCAGGATATCATCAATAAATACGATCACAAAAGAATCAAGGTACGGCACAAATACATTGTTCATCAAGTGCATGAATGCGGCTGGGGCATTAGTCAGCCCAAAAGACATCACCAGAAATTCATAGTGCCCATATCTCGTTCTGAAAGTTGTCTTCATAATGTCTAAATCCCAAATCTTCAACTGGTAATAACCCGATCGAAGGTCAATCTTAGATAATGCACTTGCTCCCTGATGTTGATAAAAAAAGTCCTCGATACGAGGTAATGGGTACTTATTCTTTACTGTCACCTTGTTCAACTGCCTGTAATCAATGCACATTCTCATTGTGCCATCTTTCTTCTTTACGAATAATATCGGTACACCCTAAGGTGACACACTCGGGAGAATGAACCCCTTATCTAAGATTTCCTGAAGCTGTTCTTTCTACTCTTATAACTCAGTTGGTGCCATGAAGTAGGGAGGAATAGAAATGGGCATCGTGCCCGGCACCAAGTCAATACAGAAATTGATGTCCCTGTCTGGCAGCATGCCCGACAAGTCTGCTATACATCCGGGAAATCCCTCACAACTGGGATCGAATCAAGATTGGGAGTCTCAGCCTCAACATCTATAATGAAAGCTAAATAAGATAAACAACCCTTACCAATCATTCGTTATACTTTTAGGAAGGAAATTACTCGGTCGGATACATAATCAGTCATGCCTCGCCACTCGATCCTCGGATTACCTAGAATAGCCAATGTGATTGTCTTGGCATGACAGTCCAGAATCGCATGGTAAGGAGATAACCAATCCATGCCTAGAATCACGTCAAAATCCACCATTCCCAATAATAATAAGTAAACTCGGGTCTCTAGACCCCCAAAAGTAACAAGGCAGGATCGGTATACATGATCCACAATAACTGTATCACCCATCGGGGTAGACACATGCACGGGCACGGCAAGAATACCATGGGTCGTGCCTAGATGATGTACAAAATATAAAGATACATAGGAATAGGTGGATCCGGGATCAAATAAAACAGAAGCATCTGTGAGCATGTGATTTTTTCCCTGAGCAATTAAATTCCAATATATATATAAAAATAATACAAAAATAGTTTTTGGTGTGCAATTGCGTGATATAATTGAAATACATGTGTATTTGCTTTAAAAATAAAGTTGAAATTAAAATCACAAAAGGAATCAACTAGAAAATGTAACAAAAAATATGAAAATTCAGAAAAATCAACAAAATACAAAAGTACCGGAAAATAGAAGAAAAATGGAAAAAATATCATAAACTTAAGGAAAAAATCAGGGAAAAATAGAAAGTAAAGGAAATATAATAGTTGAAAATAAATACAAAAAGAGAAATATAAAAATACAAAAAAACAATACAAGAAATAATTAAAATACAAGATAAAAATACAAAATACATTATAATTTGGGCTACATAAAGAAATACACATACATATATTAAGCCCAAATACATCAGGCCCAAAGGATAAGCCTGGTCTGCCCAGACTCATGACCAAACGACACCGTATAAGCCATATGAATCTCAATTGTTGATGAAATGAATCCAACGGATCAGATGAAGCAGTTCATTATGAATTAAAATGACGTCGTGTTTAAAATCAATCTGGGCCGTTTAATAGGGATGATCAAACGGATGACACTAAGTCTCATTAAAAGCCAAATGACGTAGTATAGTGAAACAATCACAGCCATTCAAACTCAACATCCAACGGGCATAAGCAAGCCTTTCATTTAACCAAACATTGCCTTTTTGAGGCAAAGGATCCTGGTCGTTGATCTTGATTAATCCAAGGGCCAGGATTCCACGAGACGTGATGGTATAAATATTCTCATCTCTCGTTCAATATAATTACGCACACACACATATACAATCTGTATAACTCTAGCCGCCTCAGACCTTCTTCTTCTTCCTTAGTCTCCCATGGAGAATGGCCGACCAACCTGTCACAGCCGCGTTCTCCGGCTCAGGTGAGCTGTTAACACTTCACCCCTTACACATAAACTCCTCAAACCACAATGAAAGCCCACCAAACCAAAGACCCCCTTCTTCTTGAAACTCCGGTCGCCGGAACCCTAGCTGGCGACCTCACCAACTATGAACTAGCCTCTAAGACTAACACCCTAAGACCACCTTAATGTGATCTATCACCCCATCTAGGTGGCTAGTCTCGAATATCACCAGAACTTCTCGAATATAACAAAAAGACTCACGCGGAACCCTACTCCGGTGAGCACCCAAAAACAACCCTACCCCAAAACCACTATACCAAACCCCCAAACCACCACACACACACCAAAACTCAAATCAAAAGCCTCGTCGGAGAAGTCCAACAATCAGAAGACTAAACGTCTTCAAAATTTTGGAGACCTGGAAAGAAAGAAAGAAGAAATAAACAAGAAAGAAAGAAATAAATGAAAGAAAGAAAAAGAAAAGGGAAAAGCCGCTAAAGCTAAGTTTACTATCCTTATTTTCTTGTTTGCTGAGTCTGAAAATGTTTTCTTGGCATGCCTATGATATTCTTATGAACTTTGTTCTCCTGCATGTTTGAAGAACAATAATCTATCTCTGTTTGTGTGAATCTTACACATGCCTAAGTCTGCTAAAGTGTTCTTAGAGTTTTAATGTTTGTCACGCATGAATCATGAGCAGATAAGCATGTTTATGTGTTTGTTCATCATGCTCTATGAAAATTGAGTTTTGATTAGTTAGAATTCAACCATTACAAACTTCTCCTCAGGGTTCTGATTGATTGAAAGTAATTTGCGATTAAGGTTATATGTGCAAAATAACATAAAACTGGCTATATTTGTAACCTGATTCATTTGCGAGTTCATTCTAAATCTTTGGATGCTTTTTTTATTTGGGTTATGAGTGCAAAGGTTCTTGGGTTATTTCTAAAAGTTAAGTACATGGCTAAAGTCTGGTCATTAAGTGGCTATTTCTATTGTTGAGTGGTTATACTGATTACTTAGTTGTATTTCTATTAAGTGGCTGTTTCTGAAAACACTACTTCGATTTGACTATGCTTCTATGTATGTGGTCGTTAAGAGGTTATCTCTATTGATTGAATGACCATACTTCTACTAAAAGGCTATATGTTAAATAATGGGTTGGGTCTGATAAATGTTGGCTAAATATGAAAGGGGTTTGGGGTTTAGAATTGGCTAAGTCTTAAAACATCTATAAGTAGTGGTTACTAAGTAAATAGTTCATAACCCTAGCTCTGCCAGTCCTTAGTAGGTCGGGTAATTTGAAATAAATAATAAGGGTATAACAGGAACAGTAAATGGCATTCCTGAAGATTTAATAAAGCCTATAAGGCTAAAACTGACTTTAGTGCCTAGTATTTCTGTAAATACCTATAAATCAAAGGACAAACTGGGCATAATTAAAAAGTATTCCTGTAACAAACCTTAACAAGTGAGGGTAACTAAGTAAAATACACCTAATAGAACACTATAGAATTGCCTAGAACCTTATAGCAAGGGTTCAAAGGCATTTCGATACACTCTTAATGAATTAAACCGTAAATAATTGAAAGAATAAGGGGAGGGAAATGAAATTAACTTATTTGAATTTCCCCCTAGTTCCCCCAAAAATCAGTCTATAAATAGGTTGTTAATGAGTCTAAGAAAGGGGTTCCAAAATCTGAAAAATTCTAGGAGTTCAGCTCAGAAATTTAGAAATAGAGGTTACAACCCAGTTCAAGATTTTCAAATTGAAAAAGGGTTCCATATAATATAGATATTAGCCGATTAACTTGGGTATTCATTTGGGAATTCCTGCTGGGTCTACTATTCTTCAATTCATCTGGACTTTTGCTTGAACTCCTTCATTTTGCTTTATTGATCTGCTGGATTTCTATATTTGGGATTCTGTTAGCTACTCTACTGTGTTTGACCTATCTCATTGTTGTTGCTGTTCTGTTGTTATTATCTGCTGATTATTATTTTTCTCCAAACCCTAGTCTCATAGACTTGTTTTGAATCAGGTACACTTCTATTCCTGAAGATGTAATTGCAATTGTGATGAAGAAATGAAGCCTGGTTATTTTGATAATGTCATTTATGTTTCTTCTATTTTAGCTGTAGTTAACTTGTAGATTCCTTTGTAATTTGTTAGGAATGATTGTAATAGCTAACAGCTATATGAATTCGATTTAGATTAGAGTAAAGTAGCTAGTATAGTAGTTAAACGTAATTAGATATAGCTATCACTTAATCAAATTTTAAAATAGGCTAATACAAAGTTAATACACCTATAAAACTGATATATAAATTGATACCTACTACTTTTGTTAGTTAAGTTTTGAATTAGGATCGATTTTATCTAGAAAAAGGAAGTGAGTGAATTAAGTTCAAACTGTAATGTCGTCTAGCCTCACTTGAAATAATGACTTATCTATAGATTAGTTTTAGAGTTTTGTAGTTGTTAATAACTCAAGCTTCTTCAGTTAATGTTTCGACACCTTTTTTCTTTAGTTAAAATTAGGTAACAAAATAAGTTTACAACTAGTATCATAATAATTACTTAAGTATCTGGAATAATAGCACTAATAGAAAATTTCTGTTCTTAGAATGTTCAATTAGTTATTAGAATATGAAATTAGTAGTGATTGAGATGTAATTTGATACCTTCTGAAATAATATAAATTATATTTATTTCTTCTATCATTGGAGAAACATTTGTTAAAATACTATTTTGAAGTTACAAGCATGTTCTGTATTTCGTCCACCTATTATGGGCCTAGTCATGAATACAGGCCCAGATTTATTAACGTAACATCTGAATCCTTAAGTAGAGGCAATAGCATACGCTGGGCTACATATGCCCGTCCATTCCATGATGGACTATTAAAGTAGTGCAAAAGTCCAGGCCCAATAGTAAATAAATGGCCTGGACCCTGATATCATATGTCTAAAAAATAACACCAAAAGAATATCCAAATTAGGAAGAAAAAACAGAATAGAAAAAATATAGTATACGATTAAGTTTGGACTTTTAAAAATAAGGGATGAGCCTCGTTTTCAAAAATGAAAAGATACACGGGGCCCCCATATGAATTTTAATATAAAATGTTAGACTTGGGAAGACTGTTTAGCAAATTTCACGATCTTTCCTAAAGTTAATAAGACGTAGACGTTATAGGCACGATTAAAAATTACATTCCTAATATGGGTGCACATTTATGTGACCCAAATCACAAATCTCGGTGAAGCTGAAATGCATTAAAGTCACAAGCGTACTGGTTGTGGTGTGACTCAAAAATGCGTTTTCGTGATGTCGCAAGTCTTTAAAAAATAACAAAGCGGGATACTAAAAACACTTGTAAAATTGAAGCATATAAAGAAATCAAATAAGACAAATATAGCAATTGAGCGACCGTGCTAGAACCACGGAATTCGGGAGTGCCTAACACCTTCTCCCGGGTAAATAGAATTCCTTATCCGGATTTCTAGTTTCGTGAACAGTTAAAACAGAGTCATATTTCCTCGGATTCGGGATTAAATCGGTGACTTGGGTCACCATTATCTTCCCAAGTGGCGACTCTGAAATTTAAATAAATCTCGTTCCGATTGTCCTTAAAGTGGAAAAACTCCTTCCCTCTTATTATTATTATATCCCTTCTTGGGGTGTATTAGTAAATAGCGGGGTATACTTTATATAAAAAAAAGTAGTAAAAAGGGAAATGTGACAGCTCTAGCGACTCTGCTGGGGATAAGCAACCCAGAATTTCGGTTCAAGGTTTAAGAATTTGAGCTCGATTAAATTGTTGTTTTGATATTATTTGATTTCATTATATGCTTTGATCAATGTGCTACATATTTACCGCTTTGTTATTACGTAAATTGTATATATAAATTGTGCCGAAAACCCTTCTCTTCTTACCTCCGGGGATGTGCTTACTGGTTGAGAATCCCCTTTCTTTTAAGTTGGTACCCCAATAAGAAAATAGAGGCCGGAAAAGTTACAAAGCCGGACGATCCTGCGGGTCCCCGGTACGTAGACCCCTCCTCGATCCGAGTTGTCCACTCGGGTAAACAGTCTGGTACCATGAAAAAATCATGATATTGAGCCTAGATTTAGGACGTTTATTTGCATCATATATGAATTAGGGGACTCAACACAAGGGTTGGGACCGTCTAGGACAGGTGACCCAGAAATCAAAGACCAAGCATATTATATGTTGCATTTATTTGTCCTAGATTATTATGCTGACCGGTTAAATTCCTGAAAACAAAAAGAGAGAAAATTTTAGAATAGAAAAACACCGAAATATTGACGAAACGCTATCGAAAGTTTGAAAAGAAAAGTTTGAAAATAGGTGGAACAATTTTTGAAAGAATTGGTCGTAAAACAATTTGACCGAACTACACAGGTTTGATTCTCACCACTAGGCGAGATACGTAGGCAAACCGTGATGGATCCAACCACCCTTTTCAAAAAATAACAAAAAAATGTCGAATTTTATTTCTCAATAAATCAAAGTAATGCTGTTTTTGAAAATACCCAAATGTTCCGAAAGGACGCCGGAAGGCTGTTTGTGCAAAAATGGCCACTTTGAAGTCATTTCTTTTTCTTTTTAAATAGTAGCCTTGAAATTTTCAAATGAAATATGGAAAGGTTATCTCGTTCGAAATAATGAAAAATTGTCTTTGAAAAAGATTTTTCTTTTTTAAATAAATCGCATTTAATAAATGTGCAGGATGAGCACAATACAAAATGAACCCTTTGCACTAATGAACAAATTCCCTTTGGAGTTGCGATTATGGTGGAATGATTTAGGCCAAGAAGGACAGGATTGTGTCAACAAATATCTAAAAGATCTTACTGGGCTGCTGAACATAATACCTCGGGGATCCGGGCTCTAGTTGCTTGCTGGGATCCCGCACATAGTGTGCTCCACTTCTCAGATTTTGAGCTCACTCCGACATTGGAAGAAATTGCTAACTACATCGGGAAAGGCGAGGTTCCCCTAAAAGACAATTATATGGTGGCTCTAAGGGTATTACAGTGCATAGATTCCTCGACTCCTTAAAGATTTCCAGAAATGTTCTCAATGAAGACTTGGTTCACGGGTTCTCCACTATGAGCTTTATATACCGCAGATATGGCAATGTTGGAGGATTCAATGATCCAACAAATAAACTCTGCAGCAAAGCGAACCGAGCTAAGTGGGAGGAACACAAGCGTTTCGCCTTTGTGGTAGCTTTTTTGGGATTGATCATATTCGTGAGGAAAGATGGAAATATTGACATTAGTCGCCGGAATTGCCAGTACTCTCTTTGTGCAAGACAACAGTACATTGACACCAATGATAGTGGACGATATCTTCCGTGCTCTCACAGCCTGCAAAGCAGGACAAGATTTCTTCGAGGGGTGTAATTTACTTCTCCAAATGTGGATGATAGAGCATTTATGCCGCCACCCTCAGTTTTCAAGCTATTGATCGTCTAAAAAAACATGTATTGAAGAATTCTATGTGAGGAAAAAAGCAGCTAAGTTGCCAGAAGGGTCAAAAGGTTGGATCACACAGTTGCGATCATTGACTGCTAGCCAGATAGATTGGGCATATGGATGGCTGCCCCTCGACGAAGTTATATACATGCCAGTAGAAGGGTCGTATTTTTTGTTAATGGCTCTCAAGAGCATCCAACCTTATGCGCCATACCGGGTATTAAGGCAACTCGGAAGATATCAGGTTGTGCCAAAAGATGGGGACCCTAGCCTTCAAGCAATAGAAATCAGTCCTGATGGGCAATTCCCAAAAGCAAAAATTTGGCAAATATTGAATGAATGCCAATGCCTGAGAATAGACACTTGTGTGAGAGACCGGGCTAGAGAAGAAGTATCATCGGGGTATTCCGCATGGTATCGCAGAGATGTTGAGCATGAGAGACCAATGAAGACACCTCATAATCAAGAGTTTGCCGAGTAGTCTAAGGAACAAAAAGATTGGATGGCCAAGGAAAATGAATATCTAGCTAGAATCAGCTTGTTGGAAAAACAATTCCAGGACCTTAAATTCGAAAGCAGCTTACAAGCAGTAGCTGATGAGGGTGAACAGAAATAGCTAAGAAAAGAAAATGAAATTCTAATGGCTCTGATTGTAAAAATGAGAACAACAATCGAAACCCCAGTTCGACTTGCCCGAGATGAAAAATGAATTGAAAATCTACGGTGCAAAGTGAACGACTATAGCTTTGATCTAGATAAAGCTGAGAAGGAATTAGTTGGGGTTCAGAAACAATTGGCCAAGAACGCTGAAGAAAGAGCTCGGATGGTTCGACAGTTAAAAGATGAACATAATGTTGAGGTAGCCCGGTTGAGGAAGAAGATCATTACAGCCGAGGTCAAAAGCAGTAAACAAACAAAAGAATTTGATGTAGAGAGAGAACATTGCTACATGGCCATGGCTCGGTTAGAACTAGAGCTACAACAACTTTAAAAGAAGGACCAGCAAACCTTAGATGCTCGTGCCGAACAGATTAGCAGGTTGCTTCAAGAAAAAGGGGTCATTAGGGAATGAATTGTCAACATTGATCAATAAATCACACGGAAATGCCAACTGTGTCAGCATATGTCTCAGTCAACATTCACCTCAGCAGCAATGATCTTTGTGAAACAAATAATGACCGACCTGTACAAACTCCAAAGTGGATAAGCATATAGGCCCGCTGTAAGACCGAACGATGTCTCGCGGACACTAGGAGCTTTAATGTATTCATAGGGCATGCATTTTTGTATTTGTATTTTCCTTCTGCATTTTTAAAGTTCTAGTACAACATCATTTGTAACCGATGTTTGAATATCAATGAAAATTCAAAAGAAATTGCCATTACTTTTCTTATATATGCAAATTGCTTGGGCGATAGGCAAACATATAGGAACGAAAAACGAAAATGAAAAAAAAAGAGAAAAAAAAGAAAAGAATAGAAATAAATAAACAAAAGTAATGAAATAATGAAAAACAAAAGTGAAAAAAAAAGTTGGCGGATCAAAAAGAAGAATAATGCCGGGATGATGCATAATTACTAGGCAAAAGTTGTGTTTTTAGAACTTGTGATGTTTATCCCTTATGATCTTACCATTAACAAGTTTTTGTTATTGATGAGTATCAGATAAAATAGTTAGCAACTGGCATTCTGGCACATCACAACTACAACACTCGTTCTAAAGTCATGACAAAAGTGGTAACCCAAGAAATCGAGCCTACAATTATGGATCCTGTGCAAGAGGAAGAAGTTATAGACGTGACTAGCATGAAGGGGTAGATGTATAAATTGAAATAGCAGATATCAGAGATGTACCAGGCTTGGTCAAGGGGGAAACCCTTACCTTCTTACCCAACTAACCCTACATATATTCCTCCTTCGAACCCAAACCAAGAACCACCCACCATGAACTCATCTTCCACATATCCTACTTACCCGGATTACTATGCCACTACATCACAAGCACCACGACCCTTGCCTAAACAAGTTCCACCACTACTACTCCAGGTCGCTCCAGTGTATGTGGCATCGCCACCAGCCACTTTACATAAATCCTCCAGCGAACCTTTATTCCATGTCCAAGATATTCATTACTACCCGCCAGAACCCACCTTCAGGCAACATGATTCTTACACCCCACTCATCCACATGACGGAGGAGGAGAAACCTGCTAGAAACCCTGAACAGGAGGAGATGGACCAGAAAATGAAGAGCCTTGATCAGTCGTTTCATAATATGCAGGATCTAGGAGGCCAAGTTAGTGTGGCATACAAGGACTTATGTTTGTTTCCTGAGGTACAGCTACTTGCCGGGTTTAAATTGCCAAAATTTGACATGTATGATGGCCATGGTGATCTAGTGGCTTACCTGAGAGGATATTGCAGTAAAATGCGCGTAGCTGGAGGAAGGGATGAACTACTTATGGCCTACTTCAGTCAAAGCCTCAGTGGCTCGGCACTGGAATGGTACACTCATCAAGATCATACCCGATGGTTCATTTGGGATGATTTAGCTCAATCATTTGCAAACCATTTCCAATATAATCTGGAAATTATCCCTGATAGATTGTCATTGACTAAGATGTAGAAGAAACCCAGAGAAAGCTTTTGGGAGTATCGATTCAGGTGGAGGGAACAGGCGGCATGTGTAGATCCACCAATAAAAGAAGGAGAAATGGTAGATTGTTTCTTACAAGCTTTGGAGCCAACATACTACAGGCATTTGGTGTATGCGATTGGAAAAACCTTTAACGAGGTAGTAAAGATGGGGAGTTTTGTGGAAGAAGATTTAAAGATGAATAAGATTATGAGATACTCAACCATCAAGGCTACAAACCAAGAAATACAGACGGGAACCAAAGGGTTAATTGGAAAGAAGAAAAAGGAAGAAGTGGCGGTTATTGAAGGTAGATCTTGGTCCCGGGGCCCCAACCTATATCGTCATCAACCTCGCCCATACCAACCATATCCACCAACACCATATTATCCTCCAACCGGTCCACAATTTTCTGTCCAATATGCTCAACCTTACCCACCGCCTCCATCTTCATGGCGTACCCCAGCTCCTCAAAATGTCCACCATGCGCAAAATGCCTATCCACCTTCAAAAACCTACAGAAATCCAAACCGACCCAACTTCTATCCTGACCCTGAAGTAAAAGGTAACAGGGCTCAAAGGAAAAGAACATTCACTCCTCTGGGAGAATCATATACCAGTCTTTTTCACCGATTGAGAGAATTAGGGATGTTGAACCCCATTGAACCTAAAATTCCCAACCCTCCACCCAGAAATTTAGACCAATATGTCTGTGGTGAATACTATTCTGGGGCACTGGGACATGACACGGAGAAGTGTTGGCACTTAAAGTCTGCAATACAAGAAATCATTGAATCTAGGAGAATTGAGGTGCAAGCTCCAGAGAATCCCAATATAACGCAAAATCCTATGCCAGCGCATCATGAGACACATATGATAGAGCTAGTAGAGGGAGAGAGCTGCAGAAAACCTTCTCAGACGGTGATGACGATTAAAGCAAACAACAGGGTTGAGGAGAAAGTTGAAAGAGAGAAAGTGTCAATCGAGCCACCAGCAAAATAGTCATCGATGATAATTGAGCCTGAGCTAGTAAAAGTGATAGTATCTGGGATGAAGCCCTTGTTGACTATGAAGGGGGCTTATATAGAGCCAGCGGTTATCAGACCAGTTGTTCAGATGCCAGTCGTTAAACCAGGCTGTACCTTGGAATTATGATAAGGTGACAGTAATGTATTAAGGGAAAGAAGTTAAGGGGGAAATTTGTGAAACTCATGGTTTAACTCGTTGTGGGCGATGTTTTGCCCCGGATGATTTGAGAAAGAAAAAAGTGGTGAAAGAAAACCTAACTTATGTAAAGAAAGCAGTCACTGAGGAAGAAACTGAGGAATTTCTAAAGAAGATGAAAGCTCAAGACTACTCTATAGTTGAGCAATTGAGGAAGACGCCCGCACAAATATTGTTGTTTTCCTTGCTAATTCATTCTGATGAACATAGAAAGGCGTTGATGAATATTCTAAATGAAGCCCACGTATCGGAGAAAATTTCGATATGTCATCTGGAGAAAATAACAAACAAGATATTTGAGACAAATAAAATAACATTTTCGGACAGCGGGTTGCCACTTGAAGGGACGGGGCATAATAAAGCACTCTACCTCGCGGTAAAATATGAAGAATCTGTAGTAACTAGTGTTTTGGTGGACAACAGATCAAGCGCCAATATCTGTCCATCATCAACTCTAGGAAAGCTGAAAGTCAATCATGAGAGAATTCACCGAAACAGTGTATGTGTGAGGGGTTTTGATGGTGGCGGAAAGAACACCGTGGGGGATATTATACTAGAGCTTGCTATCAAACCAGTGGATTTCACTATGGAGTTTCAAGTGCTGGATGTCGCTGTATCATACAACCTCTTGTTAGGATGTACATGGATTCACGCTGCGAAAGCAGTACCATCTTCTTTGCATCAAATGGTAAAATTTGAGTGGGAGCAAAAAGAAATAATAGTGCACGGGGAAGACGATGTTTGCAATTCTATTACTCCATTTGAGTAAGTTGAATGAGATAAAGGTCTGTGGGTGTACCAAGTAATGGACACCGTGATTGTGAACAAAATATCTGAGGGAGAAAACATGCAGTACCCACGGTGGCCCCTACAGCAGTTATGGTCGCCAAAGAGATGATACAGAATGGGTTTTCTCCAGGAAAGGGTTTAGGAGTTACCTTACAGGGTATAACACAGCCAATTCACCTTCCAAGAATTACTGATACTTTTGGCTTGGGTTTTAAGCCAACCATTGCTGATATAGAGAAAGCTAAGAAGTTGAAAAAGAAAGGTTGGACCCTTCCCAAACCTATCCCAAAATTATCCAACTCCTTTGTCAAGCCTGGTACATAGAGACGTCTGGCAACTGTTATGCCAAACCTTGCAGGGATAAAACCAGATGAAGAAATTTTAGCAAGATTTGAAAGGTTATTTGAAGATGTGAATGTAGTGGATGGGCGAAGGAACAAGCAAAATGGACGTTCAATTTGTTGGACCCCACATTATGATAAATAACTGGGAAGCTACTCCTCTTACGATCAGTAGGGAGTTGTGGTAGCTAGCTTTTAATATTTCATTCCCAAAACTGTCTTGTTTTTGAAATTGTAATCCCATATCCCGTCAAATCAAATGTATCCAACTCTTGTTACCTTTCAAAAAATTAATGAAATGCAATTTCTTTTCTTTCTCCATTTTGCCTTATTTTATTTTTATTCTTTTGTATAGTTCAATAGTTGTTGATTCCAATGATATGTCATGCATGAAGGATTCCTGGTCCAGTCTTGATAATCGAATAGTTGTACAGGAAATTGAAAATAAACATGAAGTGGAATATGAGGATGAGGAAGTATTGGAGGAAATTAGTAAAGATTTGAGCCATTATGAAAAAACACCCAAACCGAACTTAAATGAGATGAAGTCTATTAATTTAGGAAGTAAGGAGAATGTATGAGAAACAAAGATTAGTGTGCATTTATAGACTTCACTCAGAGAAGATTTGATCAGGTTGTTACACGAGTACAAGGAAATATTCGTTTGGTCTTATGATGACATGCCCGGGCTCAGTACTGACTTGGTGGTACATAAATTGCCCATTTATCTGGAATGCCGACCAGTCAAGCAAAAGTTAAGAAAGTTTAAAACGAACATCAGTGTGAAAATAAAAGAAGAAGTTAACAAGCAATTCGAGGTGAAGGTCTTACGGGTCACTAAATATCCCACCTGATTAGCTAATGTTGTACTTGTTCCAAAGAAGGATGGAAAAACCAGGGTGTGTGTTGATTATCGAGACCTCAATAAAGCTAGTCCAAAGGATGATTTTTCATTGCCAAATATCCATATATTAATCGACAATTGTGCCAAACATGAAATTGGTTCTTTTGTGGATTGTTATGCGGGTTATCATCAGATCTTGATGAACGAAGAAGATGCAAAAAAGACAGATTTTATCACGCTTTGGGGAACATAGTGCTACAGGGTGATGCCATTTGGGTTAAAGAATGTCGGAGCTACGTATATGAGGGCAATGACCACTATGTTTCATGACATGATACATCGAGAGATTGAATTATACATGGATGATGTCATTATTAAGTCTAAAAAGCAATGTGACCATGTTAAGGATTTAAGAAAGTTTTTCCAAAGGCTCGGAAGATATAATCTCAAGCTTAATCCAGCAAAATGTACTTTTGGAGTACCATCAAGAAAGTTATTAGGGTTCATAGTAAGACGGCGTGGTATTGAATTAGACCCGTCAAAGATAAAAGCGATCCAAAACTTGCCTCCGCCGAAGAACAAGAAAGAAGTGATGAGTTTATTGGGTAGGTTGAATTATATTAGCAGATTTATTGCTCAGTTAACGTCGACCTGTAAGCCTATTTTCAAATTACTAAAGAAAGATGCTGCGGTGAATTGGAATAATGAATGTCAAGAGGCATTTGACAAAATTGAGGAATATCTGGCTAATCCTCCAGTATTGGTTCCTCCAGAACCTGGAAGACCTTTGATCCTTTATCTGACTGTATTGGATAATTCTTTTGGTTGTGTACTAGGTAGCACAATGAAACAGGGAAGAAAGAGCAAGCAGTATATTATCTTAGTAAGAAGTTTACATCTTACGAGGTTAAATATACTCAGTTGGAGAGAACATGTTGTGCTTTAACATTGGTTGTGCAGAAGTTAAAACATTACTTATCGGCTTATACTACTTATCTGATATCTCGGTTGGACCCACTGAAGTATATATTCCAGAAGCCTATGCCCACAGGAAGACTCGCAAAATGGAAAATTCTACTTACAGAGATTGACATCATTTATGTAACTCGCACTGCAATGAAGGCACAAGCAGTCGCTGACCATTTGGCACAAAATCTGGTCGATGATGAGTATGAACCATTAAAGACATAGTTTCCAGATGAGGAGACAATGAATATTGTAGAAGTGGAACAAGACGATAAACCAGGCTAGAGAATGTACTTTGATGGGGCCATCAACAGCAAAGTGGTCTGAATTGGAGCAGTACTCATTTCAAAAATGGGTCAGCATTATCCCGTTACCGCTTAGCTTCGATGTTTTTGTACTAATAATATAGCCGAGTATGAAGCATGTATATTGTGATTGGGAATGGCAATAGACATGGGTGTTCAAGAGATTTTGGTCATGGGTGACTCGGATCTCTTGATACATTAGATTCAAGGAGAATGGGAGACAAGGGATTTGAAACTTATACCTTATCGGCAGTGTTTGCACGAATTATCTAAGAGATTTCAATCCATAGAGTTCAAGCACAATGTCACGACGTCGTGATGGCGCCCAACACATTGCTAGGCAAGCCCGACCATCTTGTCCAATAACCAGCCAAGTATAATTAATACTGATTAATCGGCGTGATTAGCATGTTTTCATAACAAATCAAGAAGTGTAGAAATGAAATACAAGAACACAGTCCCAACCAAATCGTGGTGTCACAAGTCTAAGCCTCTACAAATGAGATCTACTACACAATCAAGTCTAACCAGAATGGAGACAACAAAATGATAAAAAGAAAGAGGTCGGGTACTGCGGACGTTGGCAGCTACCTCGAAGTCTCCACAGAATGGGGATAATAAAGCAGTTGCGATAGCTCAACTGCCCTCCTGAACCTGTATATCTGCACAAAAAGTGCAGGGGAGTGGGGTGAGTATATTTCAACTCAGTGAGTAACAATAATAAACAACAACTGAAAAATAAGAACTCGTGTACTATCACTAAACAGTTCTAAGGCGACCCCCACAGGTTAGTCATCACTATAATGATTACTCTGATCTCCAGTCCACTTCTATCTCATCTAGGTCCCACACTGACCACATCCTCGCTCGTACCACTACGGTATACAACCATCTCAATATATGGAGACATATACATCGGTCTATAACATATTTCAGTATATATATGAATATGAATAAGTATAATACTGCGGCGTGCAGCCCGCTCCAATACATATATCGCTGCGGCGCGCAGCCCGCTCCAATACATATACCGCTGCGGCGCGCAGCCCGCTCCAATACATATACCGCTGCGGCGTGCAGCCCGCTCCATTTAACGTCGACGGCGCTCACTGGGGGTGTATACAGACTTCGGAGGGGCTCCCTAGGCCCAAGCACTATAATACTGCGGCGTGCAGCACGATCCACACAAATATTACTGCGGCGTGCAGTCCGATCCAATATATATATATATGTATATATCTCTATACTGCTGCGGCGTGCAGCCCGATCCCATAATATACACCAGTGCTCACTGAGAATGTGTGCAGACTCAGACTCCGAAGGGGCTCCTACAGCCCAAGCGCAATAATACTGCGGCGTGCGGTCCGTCCCACATGTATATTACATGTATATTACTGCGGCGTGCAGTCCGATCCAATATATATACTGCTGCGGCGTGCAACCCGATCCAATATAGGTATATATATATATATATAATACCTCATAATGGGTCCTCGACCCTATTCCAGTCAGTATATACTTGGCCTCTCAGGCCCAATATAATATATCACAGTGGGTTCTTGACCCTGTCTCACTCAATATACACTTGGCCTTTCAGGCCCAATATAACATCTCATAGTGGGTCCTTGACCCTATCTCATCTCAATCTGTATAGACTTGGCCTTTCAGGCCCACTCAGCTAGAACAAGGAATTCCTCCCTACATAATCTCTCTCAATGTACACATCTAGTACGGGCTCATATTATGCTATACAGCTAGAGCTACGGCTGAGTGAATATTTCCAACACGATATAAGGGTCACCTAGCTCTATAGGTTCCCTAATGCTCTACGGATCGGCACAAGGCCCCAAACATGGCTATTAGCCCCAATTGTACAGTTATAATCTCATTAACAATCATAAAACACAGTATTCTATTAGCCGGGAAGGACCAAGTCCAAGTCCCTCAATCACAATGTCACTACGCCCGTCAGAGAACGCGTGTCTCATCTCAATATAGCACTGTGAAGTGCTAGTACGGGGTTTCAAACCCTCAGTACATTGTTTACTACTACCACTCACCTCAAACCGGTAGAAGCCTCGGTCCGCCTTGCGCTTGCCTCGCAAATCAATCTCCTCGGTTGCCAAATCTGCTCAAAATCAATGATAATACATCAATATATGCTAAATTCACGTAACCCATTCGAAATAACCCAAATTGCATCAAAAACCACAAAGTTGTCAATACCCGACTTTTGGTACGCTTCTCGAAATATTATGAAACTCACATTTTCGGAATCCTCATCTCTCTGCGAGTCCGTAAATACCAAGAACTCCCAATTCGGACCACAAATGGTCCTTCAAATCCCCATTTTAAGATTTTTGCTCAAAGCCCTAATTTTCTTGATTTCTTACCCAAATTCAGAGAATTAATGGAAGATTCTTTAATAAAATCATGTATTTAACTCATAAAACTTACTTCTAATGATTCCCCGTCGAAATCCCTTCAATTCCCGTCTAAAAGCTCTCAAGAATGACCAACAATGGTGGAAAAATAGTTTTGCTCGCGGATGAAATGCTATTCTGTTCACGGAGTACTGTTCATGAGCGTCGACACTGTTCACGTGGTACTGTTCATGCGCGTCGACACTGTTCACCCGCGCGGTTACTGCAGAAAAATGCAGCAGCAATACAGAAATTGCAGCACACAGCCATTTTCACTAAAATGGCTCTAACTCCATCATACTAACTCGGAATTCGACGATTCTTTTTCCTATGGCTCCGTAATTTCGATACGGATCCACTGGTTCAAACAAAACTGAATTTGGATCTCATTTACACAGTGCAACATCAATTTTGCTCGTTAAACAATTAATTCACATTTCGCGTCAAAAACCCAATCGCGACTTGATGAAATTAGACCAAACTTTCCAGATCAGTCCTATAATTCATTATCTAAATTCTTGAAGTCTCGAAATCGAATTTGAATCTCTAGAACTAAAATAGACCTTTGGATCATTACATTTATGCCCAAAACGGCAAAAAATCTTCCAAAAACTATTCCAAAATTTATCCGAGCCTCATGGGATCCCAACAAAGTATACTAACAAGTCTCATAATATATTACGGACTTGCTCGAGGCCTCAAATCACAACAAACAACGCTAAAATCATGAATCAACCTCCAATCCAAGCTTTATAAACTTTAGAACTTCCAACTTCTATTTTCGATGCCGAAACCTATCAAATCAAGTCCGATTGACTTCAAATTTTGCACACAAGTCCAAAATGACATAACAGAGCTACGGAAATTTTCGGAATTCCATTCCGACCGTCGGATCAAAATTTCACCTATCAACCGGAATTCGCCAAAATACTAACTTTGCCAATTCAAACCTAAATCTACTCCGGACCTCCAAATTCACTTCCGATCGCTTTACTAGCTCATAAATGACCTCCCGGAACTGACCGAATCAGCAGAATTCGATTCCGAGCTCTCTAACTCACAAGTCAACGTCCAGTTGACTTTTCCCAACTATTCCTTCTTCTAAGAGACTTTTTGTCTCATTTCCAACTAAACTCAACCCGAATTGACTCAAACTCGCCAAACATGCATATTGAAACATTAACAAGCATTTAACGGGGATAACGTGGTGATAACTCACATGATGATGGGCCGGGTCATCACATTCTCCCCAACTTAAGCAAACGCTCGTCCTCGAGCGGACCCAGAGTTGTACTAGATTCAACACAATAGCTGAATGACCTCACCAAGTATATACTCGGGGTGATACCACTTCACCCTATCTTTCATAAGTCCGATAACATAGTATAGTTGAATTTCCACAGTCCATCTGAACCATAAACCACAGTGCACTTCCTGAAATCATATACCAAATGCTAATCTCATGTCTATACTTAGGATACACCCCAACCCTGTGTAATAGCCCATACTCGCCACTCCGGGTGAGATCACATGATGTATCAAACAACCCAATCGCTCGAGACGATGGCCTCGGGTCACAACAATTGCCCATGGTAACCAAGTACTAACAGAAAAACCTTTCTCATTAGATAGAGTCTTATTCCAACACATTCATATCCTGCCCACGGTAACCGCACACGCGATATATCGAACCCATCTCTCAGGTCAACCATACATGAATCCATTTCCCTTTTAATTGATACTATAATAGTATTCGGAGCCAAATCTCAAGATTACTCTTCTAACGAGCTGAAATCATATATGCTCGCTCTCATTAATGACTCGAATGATCATTTTGATTATAACACACCACACTGGTGACATGACACCTCAGCATCGGCCTATGCCACAATGAGCACAACACAGTCTCCAATAAGAACGATCTGAACACACTCAAATCATGACAACTAACTCACACAAAGAGCCATAATTCAAATTCTTCAATACCATCACAACACATAACTGAGATCTCGTCTCACATTATAGAATTAGAGTACCTAAATCCTCCTCGAAAGGTGATAACATCACGTGGCCTTACCACAACTCATGATTCTATCCAAACACTATTACTCATGGAGCACCTCAAGTCGCAATGCTCAAAACGGTAAACCACACACATATCTAGGTCTGAACTCAAGCAATCACTCACACCTGCGGTGATACAATTGATATACACTATCAAATCCTGAAAAGACACACCGATGTGCTATTCCCCGAGCGATACCAATACGGACTACTCCTCAGAAGCTAGGAAGTATTGTATACAAAATAACATATAGGAAGCTATATTTTCCACATCACACCGTTGCGGCGCGCAACCCGTTCCAATAACATACCCGTGGCGGCGTGCCACATGATCCAGATACCATACCTGTGGCGGCGTGCCACCCGATCCTGATATTATACATGTGGCGGCGTGCCACCCGATCCACGAATACATCTAGCAATGGGAATGCACATCGAGTCAAGTTGTTCATTGCAACAACATATATATAGCCTCAAGCTCGGCCATATGAAACGCATCCGACAAAGTTCCTCAATACCCGAACTGAATCAATGGTAGATACCTCTACATTGACATCCGCCACGAAGGCCCAACTTACAAAGCAACACCTACCAGCCGTCCGCTGGCCCTAGGGTACATCTACCCTGCTGGAGCACGATCTGATGCGCTCTGCCACGCAGTTGTGACATTTCTCTAATATAGTCCATATCACATTAGTCTAGACAACCTGACTTATGACAACCAGCCTGCAATCATATATCATTATTCAAATTCATCATATCAAGTGACGAGATAGCCACTAGGGCTTCCAATTTCCGATAACCGCTACATTGTGCCGATACACACGATATACCACCGCTGCGTAGGCGGGTTACGAGAACTTCTAGTCTCCAACACATACATAACACAGGAATCACTATGCCTGATTCCGTACTTCACCGTACGATTACATAACGCACCTCAAACGTCCATTCATACCACGAAAACCATTCATAAATTTCACTATGTCATCAACGACTCAATTATTACAGTTGATCCAACTGGAGAACACCACCATACCGCTAGATATTATCAATTTATTTTACTTGCCCCTTTTTACCATAGACTCAGCCGAAATACTAGCATAGCAGTACCATTCTCCTAAATCACCAGGAAGATTGATTCTCAGATTATCTGCAGCTGCCCACGCTGCTTGAGGGTTTTAATGACTTCCCATATAATGAATTGATCTCAAAACCTTGAACATGCCGTTATCAACTTTCCATAACACATCGCATATACCATACCACACTAAAACAACAGGGAAAATTCATATCCCTTTCCATACGCCGCAAACATCGGCGCACTCAACTAGTCAAGGACTTTCATGATCCCATATAAAGAAAACTCATTACACATTCCAAGCTTTACATACCAACAGGAAATACACTTATTTTCAAACCACGGTAAAACACATCACAAACCCTTTCTCCCAATTACACTGCATAACTTAAATTGCCAGGACTGAGTCCTTATACCCATACCGAGTTACACAACTGCCAATACTTAAAAGCTTTATTGCACAATATCGGCGAGACTCATTACTTCAAACATATACCAGGAATTAATCGTATTCCTTATCATACCATTTCGGTTTATTAACAAGTTGATCCATTTACCCAATTTCCTTTCTGATTCATCTTTAATTTAATACTAGTCTTTACTGTAGCACCACAATGCCTCAACCCATGTTACCACACAAGACTCGTACATAAGACCATACGGTCTAAGACCCATAAGCCACGGAATACTCTCTCAATTGTTTCCCAGAAATACCACATTCTACAATACTTTATTTTGAAGAACTTCCTGCGATTTGAATTTGTTATCATTACCTTTCAATACGGATACTAAGAATCTCATCATCCCCATAACATAACAAAAATCTTGATTTCTTCTACTAAAACTACGGTCTTTAGCCACGTACACAGTCTTAAGGCACCTGACTGTTGCAAGCGTAAATCTTGAACACCGCAAGGCTATTCTCGGGCGTCATTCACCTTTAATTAGTTATAATTCAACTGCCTTATTAAACAGAACCACTCGGGCCTTAATAGAACTCTGACACCGCAGAACATGATTACACACGGATACAATTAACTATCTTTCTTTTCTATACATCAAACATTCTTTAGCATTAGCCACTCAAAACCTCCTAGTATTTTCTCACATCTACAAAGCACCATAACCTTCGTCAGAATTTTTCCCAACATGTTTGGGGACAGAACCATCATAGCACACAATAGTGCAATCAGTTAGTCAATAACAACCTCCCCAACTTGGTTCGGAGCCATACATCAAAGCACTTTTAGCCCCTCGTAGCATTCTTACTCAATTGATGCTCCAATGTTACAGTGAGATTAAACTCGAGTTATTTACAAACTTTGGCGGAGACTCGAATCATCGAAAATCTTAACTCTTTTGCAATTTTTGCATTCATTCAGACGCAACAGCTAAGCCCATTCCTTAGGCGACAACATCTTTTTTTTGCTTGTTTAAGTCCCAAAATTTTCAAAAAGTTCGGCAGAGTTTCCTTTGTAATTGGGCATATCCACCTGCCAGAGAACCACCAAAATCATGCTAACGACACATCCACAAATTGACAAAGCATCACAATGTATATCAACAACATTAATCTCAATACCACCTGTATTATATTATCAAAATTGATACGTGGACATGCGTTTCACCTATTTGAATCATAACACATAGAAAATACATTTCAACCCTCCATTATCTGGGCTATTCCACCAATTAAGAACGTTTTCTTTCCTTAATATTTCTGTATACCTTCCATTGCCATAGACATTACACAGTACCAACATACTCATTACATAGCTATCTAGCTGCCATTCCCACAATCAGGGACAATACTAAACATACAAATTCATAATACTAGCTCGTAAAATTAGCACCTCGGTGCTCAAGCCATAGGCAAAGATTCTGCCTCAAGTCCTTCAGACCGGCCCAACATAAAACTTACCGAGATTACATCTCGCCCCTTAATCGAGAAATCATAAGCCATCAAGGCAAATTTATCACTAAGCACTCGAGTGCGCGCATCAATGTGCAGGAGGAATTTCAAGAATTACATTCCAAGCTGAATCAAACATGCACGATGAGAATTCCAAGAATTTGAAACTTTCCTAAAGGTTTGCAGCCTCCCGAGGATAAGTACAGGCGTCCCCGTACCGATCCACGAGACTCTACCAACCGGCTCATGACTCGCGAGACCTGTTAACCTAGGCTCTGATACCAACTTGTCACGACCCCAAACCCCGGTCGTGATGGCGCCCAACACATTGCTAGGCAAGCCCGACCATCTTGTCCAATTACCAGCCAAGTATAATTAATACTGATTAATCGGCGTGATTAGCCTGTTTTCATACCAAATCAAGAAGTGTAGAAATGAAATACAAGAACACAGTCCCAACCAAATCGTGGTGTCACAAGTCTAAGCCTATACAAATGAGATCTACTACACAATCAAGTCTAACCAGAATGGAGACAACAAAATGATAAAAAGAAAGAGGTCAAGTACTGCGGACGTTGGCAGCTACCTCGAAGTCTCCACGGAATGGGGATAATAAAGCAGCTGCGATAGCTCAACTGCCCTCCTGAACCTGTATATCTGCACAAAAAGTGCAGGGGAGTGGGGTGAGTATATTTCAACTCAGTGAGTAACAATAATAAACAATAACTGAAAATAAGAACTCATGTACTATCACTAAACAGTTCTAAGGCGACCCCCACATGTTAGTCATCACTATAATGAGTACTCTGATCTCCAGTCCACATCTATCTCATCTAGGTCCCACACTGACCACATCCTCGCTCGTACCACTACGGTATACAACCATCTTAATATATGGAGACATATACATCGGTCTATAACATATTTCAGTATATATATAAATATGAATAAGTATAATGTTGCGGCGTGCAACCCACTATAATGTATAAGTTTTTAAGTAGATAATAGGATATGATTAAGTATAACGCTGCGGCGTGCAGCCCGCTCCAATACATATACCGCTGCGGCGCGCAGCCCGCTCCATTTAACGTCGACGGCGCTCACTGGGGGTGTATACGGACTTCGGAGGGGCTCCCTAGGCCCAAGCACTATAATACTGCGGCGTGCAGCACGATCCACACAAATATTACTGCGGCGTGCAGTCCGATCCAATATATATATGTATATATCTCTATACTGTTGCGGCGTGCAGCCCGATCCAATAATATACACCAGTGCTCACTGAGAATGTGTGCAGACTCAGACTCCGAAGGGGCTCCTACAGCCCAAGCGCAATAATACTGCGGCGTGCAGTCCGTCCCACATGTATATTACATGTATATTACTGCGGCGTGCAGTCCGATCCAATATATATACTGCTGCGGCGTGCAACCCGATCCAATATAGGTATATATATATAATACCTCATAATGGGTCCTCGACCCTATTCCAGTCAGTATATACTTGGCCTCTCAGGCCCAATATAATATATCACAGTGGGTCCTTGACCTTGTCTCAGTCAATATAGACTTGGCCTTTCAGGCCCAATATAACATCTCATAGTGGGTCCTTGACACTATCTCATCTCAATCGGTATAGACTTGGCCTTTCAGGCCCACTCAGCTAGAACAGGGAATTCCACCCTACGTAATCTCTCTCAATGTACACATCTAGTATGGGCTCATATTATGCTATACAGCTAGAGCTACGGCTGAGTGTATGTTTCCAACACGATATAAGGGTCACCTAGCTCTATAGGTTCCCTAATGCTCTACAGATCGGCACAAGGCCCCAAACATGGCTATTAGCCCAATTGTACAGTTATAATCTCATTAACAGTCATACAACACAGTATTCTATTAGCCGGGAAGGACCAAGTCCGAACCCTCAATCACAATGTCACTACGCCCGTTAGAGAACGCGTGTCTCATCTCAATATAGCACTGTGAAGTGCTAGTACGGGGTTTCAAACCCTCAGTACATTGTTTACTACTACCACTCACCTCGAACCGGTAGAAGCCTCGGTCTACCTTGTGCTTGCCTCGCAAATCAATCTCCTCGGTTGCCAAATCTTCTCAAAATCAATGATAATACATCAATATATGCTAAATTCACGTAACCCGTTCGAAATAACCCAAATTGCATCAAAACCCACAAAGTTGTCAAAACCCGACTTGGTACGCTTCTCGAAAAATTATGAAACTCACATTTTCAGAATCCTCGTCTCTCCACGAGTCCTTACATGCCAAAAAATCCCAATTCGGACCACAAATGGTCCTTCAAATCCCCATTTTAAGATTTTTGCTCAAAGCCCTAATTTTCTTGATTTCTTACCCAAATTCAGAGAATTAATGGAAGATTCTTTGATAAAATCATGTATTTAACTCATAAAACTTACCTCCAATGATTCCCCGTCGAAATCCCTTTAATTCCCGTCCAAAAGCTCTCAAGAATGACCAAAAATGGTGGAAAAATAGTTTTGCTCGCGGATGAAATGCCATTATGTCCAGGTTTTTTAACAAAATACTGTTCACCCGCGTTACTGTTCACGGAATACTGTTCATACGCGTCGACACTGTTCACGTGGTACTATTCATGCGCATCGACACTGTTCACCCGCGCTGTTACTGTGCACGCGCGGGAATTACTATTCATACGCTGCAGAAAAATGCAGCAGCAATACAGAAATTGCAGCACACAGCCATTTTCACTAAAATGGCTCTAACTCCATCATACGAACTCGGAATTCGACGATTCTTTTTCCTATGGCTCCGTAATTTCGATACAGATCCAGTGGTTCAAACAAAACGGAATTTGGATCTCATTTACTCAGTGCAACATCAATTTTGCTCGTTAAACAATTAATTCACATTTCGCGTCAAAAACTCAATCGCGACTTGATGAAATTAGACCAAACTTTCCAGATCAGTCCTATAATTTATTATCTAAATTCTTGAAGTCTTGAAATCAAATTTGAATCTCTAGAACTACAATAGACCTTTGGATCATTACATTTATGCCCAAAACGGCAAAAGATCTTCCAAAAACTGTTCCAAAATTTATCCGAGCCTCATGGGATCCCAACAAAATATACTAACAAGTCTCATAATATATTACGGACTTGCTCGAGGCCTCAAATCACAACAAACAATGCTAAAATCATGAATCAACCTCCAATCCAAGCTTTATAAACTTTAGAACTTCCAACTTCTATTTTCGATGCCGAAACCTATCAAATCAAGTCCGATTGACTTCAAATTTTGCACACAAGTCCAAAATGACATAACAGAGCTACAAAAAGTTTCGGAATTTCATTCCGACTATCGGATCAAAATTTCACCTATCAACCGGAATTCGCCAAAATACTAACTTTGCCAATTCAAGCCTAAATCTACTCCGGACCTCCAAATTCACTTCCGATTGCTTTCCTAGCTCATAAATGACCTCCCAGAACTGACCAAATCATCAGAATTCGATTCCGAGCTCTCTAACTCACAAGTCAACGTCTAGTTGACTTTTCCCAACTATTCCTTCTTCTAAGCGACTTTTTATCTCATTTCCAACTAAACTCAACCCGAATTGACTCAAACTCGCCAAACATGCATATTGAAATATTAACAAGCATTTAACGGGGATAACGAGGTGATAACTCACATGATGACAGGCCGGGTCATCACACACAACCCAATAATGCACAACGAAGTAGTGGATGCTCTAGCCACATTATCATCCCTGTTGCACCATCTAGATAAAGCTGATATATATCCACTACAGATACAAGTTCGTGGTCAAAATGCTTATTGTTTCGCTGTGGAAGAAGAACTTGATGGTGAGCCGTGGTATCATGATATTAGAGAATATTTGAGGATAGGAGTGTACCCAGTGCAAGCCACAGGGGACCAAAAAAAGGGCTATAAGGCGACTAGCAAATGGATTTTTCTTTAGTGGAGGAGTTGTATACAAAAGAACACCAGATTTGGGTCTATTGAGATGTATAGAGGCACAACAAGCTGACACAATCATGGCTGAAATATATGCGGGAGCTTGCGGACCTCATATGAGTGGATATGTTTTGGCCAAGAAAATACTGAGAGCAGGATATTATTGGCTAACCATGGAGCGTGATTGCATTTGATATGTGCGGAAATGCCACCAATGTCAAATACATGGAGATTTTATTCATTCCCCACCTTATGAGTTGCATACAATGTCAGCACCGTGGCCATTCGTTGGCTGAGGCATGAATGTCATCGGCCCAATAGAGCCCGCAGCATCTGATGGACATAGGTTTATCTTGGTAGCAATTGTTTTTTCACTAAATGGGTGGAGGCGAAGACATTTAAAGCAGTGACAAAGAAGGCGGTAGTAGATTTTGTACACACAAATATCATTTGTCGCTTTGGAATTCCTAAGGTTATCATCACGGACAATGGAGCAAATCTGAACAGTCACCTCATGGCAGAGGCATGTCAAAAGTTCAAAATCATGCACCGTAACTCTACACCTTATCGGCCTAAAGCGAATGGAGCAGTTGAGGATGCGAATAAGAATATTAAGAAAATTCTCAGGAAGATGGTGGAAGAGTCAAGATAGTGGCATGAAAACTACCATTTGCTCTCATGGGTTATCGTACAACTGTACGTACATCAATTGGCGCAACACCTTACTCATTGGTGTACGGAACAGAGGCAGTCATACCTGCAGAAATTGAAGTACCTTCCCTTCGGATCGTAGCTAAGGCTGAAATTGACGATGATGAATGGGTAAAAGCTCGGCTAGAACAATTGAGCTTGATCGATGAGAAAAGGATAGCAGCAGTCTGTCTCAGACAGTTATACCAGCGAAGGATGGCTAGAGCATACAATAAGAAAGTACGTCCATGGAAATTCGAAGTTGGACAGTTGGTGCTAAGGCGTATTTTACCACATTGGGCCGAAGTAAAAGAAACGTTTGCACCTAATTGGGAAGGGCCATTCATGGTATCCCGAGTATTGTCCAATGGAGCTTTATATTTAACAGATGTTGAAGGAAAATGTGTAGAGATTGCTATCTGTCACACCTCCTTTTGGCGCGCCCACTACCCCGGGGGGTAAAAGACGGGCGAGTGAGTTTTTCCAATTTAAGTGACAATATTCAAAACGGGATTATTCTATTTATGTCAGAGTCGCCACTTAGAATAAATTAAGGTGTCCCAAGTAACCGATTTATTCAAATCTCGGATCGAGGAAATTTCGACTTTCCAAATTAAGTCTGCGAACCAGAAATTCTTTGTAAGGAATTCTGTTGACCCGAGGGAAGGTGTTAGGGACCCTCGGATCCCGTGGTTCTAGCACGGTCACTTCAATTATTATAAATGGCTAGAAATATCTAATTTTTAATAATGTTATTAATTACGTGCTCTGATTAAACTTTAAACTACTTTATTAATTCAAAAACTGTACATTTAAACATTAAGCAAAGCAAACCTAGTCGCAACATAGACTCGGGCCCTTGACGAATATGCATATAACAAATGTGCCCGGACCACTTATTTCAACCTATGCCGATTAAACCGATTACTAGACAAAAATCAATTTATCTAAAAATATTGTCCGTTGAGGTTAATTCCAATTGAGACTTATACAAGACGATATCTTATTCTGTGACTTATTAAATTAGGGCCGAGGATTCACCGAAAAAGGTATAAACTAGTGGACAATTGATCAACTGTGCGAAGTAGAAATAAATCACCATGGTTCATTATTAGACGTGAGGTTATTTATTTTGTATTTCACTACTCTCAATCCGATGTTAATTGACGAGATCGAAACTATGCGATTAGAGTCGAACTAGCGTTGTCATCTAAGGTATTGGCTACTTATATTGTTTGCTTAACTACAAATGGATTTAAAGGAAAATCAAATGAAGAAACTCGAAGTGATTCAAGCCACCCTATATTAATAGCTAACATAAATCAAACTACCACCTTAAACATGCTTAAACTACATGGCTTTAACTAATTATCTATTTAAAGTATCATAATTCTTTTGTTTAACAGTAGTATATGTACATCGTACTTTTGGTGATTCATATGAAAATCTGATGAAAAGACTCATCAATCTTACCTATGTGTGATCTCTAAGTTTCATTTGTCACCAACATCAGTCAAATATTAAAAATAGAGAAAAAACGTTTTCTGTCAAACTTCACCTATGTTTGTTTCATTACTTACTCCAAGAAGAGTGAATCTATATCTGCTCCTTAGAACACAATGATGAACACTCTATATCAACTAGAGTACTATATAGCCCTTTAACACACGACAATAAAAACAACCAAACATTTTAAATTACAATTAACAGAAGGCCAAAGTGATAACAATATCTAACATCATAATAAGGAAAGAGAAATTGGACATTTGTTCTAATCATTTAACAGGCGTTTAATCTATCCAACAATGACAATACAAGGTAAAAGAAAATCGAATAAAATATACAAAGCAATTAATTACACTAGCTATGCTTCCAACAATTGACAGTACAAATATATCGTAATTGAAAAGCAATTCTAATTTATCTGTAATATCCCAAACACAACATGATTTATTGAAATTGCAGCTCAAAACAACAAAGCTTAAACCTTAATTTCATTTCATTGTCGAATAGAAGAAGCCATATCACTTAATTGTATACCTGAGATTTAAACAGAGAATCGAAAGAGGGGTATATCAGTAGCATCTCCAAACAGCAACAACAAATAACAGGAAATCAGCAAAACCAAGGAACAACAATTGACTTGACCACTCCCCAGAATCAGAATAATACAGTACTCAAATGAACTAGTATAGAAACTTTAACAAAAGCTGATTTTTTAGAGCAAAAATGCAGGGAGATTTTCCTTTTTCTTGTGTGTATTCAGAGAATTCTTTAGAGTAAATATGCTGATGAATGTCTGTGTGAATCTATGAAAATCTGTGTATGAAAAATTTGTTCTTATCCCTCCAAATTTCTGTCTGAGAATGTCCCTATATTCTGTTTTTTGTTACCCCTTTTATAGCCTTAACAAACCAAATTAGCAGCCCCTTTTTTAATCATTTAAAATCTGTCCAGCCCACTAAACCTCTAATTTTCCACTAGCAAAAGCACTAAGCCAACCAAATAGTCTCCCTTTTCATTTGTTAATTCAAAAGGCTGACAATCCTACTGCCTTTTCAATTCTTAATTAAAACCCCCCATGTTACACCCTGATTTTTCCACTAGCAAGAGTGCTAAACTAGGCTGTGATTTACACTAGTAGCAACCCACTTATTTCAAAGCTTTTTCTCATTTTTCAAATCTCAAAACACCCCTTAATCCCCTGAGAATTATTGTTCTGCCCAATTGTGTTCAAACCCCCCTGAATTATGGCTAATAATTTAATCCCTAACTATTCAGCTATAAACAATTCTCTTAATAATCTAAAAACATAAACAATCAAAATCCTATTTCAATAATGACTTCGCACTAAATTAGCAGTGCTAATTTATGTCCAAATGTTCTAATAAACAGACCTACAAAGTTAATCGAGACATTTGATTAATCGATTATAACACGTATAATCGACAACCAATGATTGACCTATCAGTCAGTGATTCACAGTACTTAAACCAAAGATAAAAATACGAAACTAATTATTCGACGACGCTAATTGAAGCGAATTCGTATCCTATAATGACACATTTAAAACAACAAACAGAAATAACAATTTGACCAAACAAAAGGTCTTGAGGAGAATGAAACAGAGAAATTGGATAGAACAAACAAATAATCAAAACAAATGAAACAAAGAAATAAGTACAAAATAAACAAAGAAGAAAAGAAAGAAGGCAATACCTCAATCAGTGAGAGAAATCGGAATCAAAATGGGACTGGGCCACTTGAATTTGGATTTTTTGGAGTCGAACGGACATTAATTGAAATGTTTTCAAATGAAAACGTCTCAATTAAGGTCTATTAGACCCCAATTCCCTTTAATTTTAACCGCATGCCCAAATTTGGGGTTTTAGGGTTCATATGGCCAATTTGGGGTTTGTGGGTTTCTAGTTAGATTTGAATCAAATTAATGGCGATTTGGTGATTGGGGAGGTAAGGGTGCAACTTAGTATGAGTTTGGGGTGGTTTGTCATAGGTTGAGTCTTGGCTTGAATCTTCAATCGAAGATTCGAGGAGCTGGAGGTTGATTCGAGGTAAGAGGTTTGTGGATTTCAGTTAAGGCTGTGATGGGGGTTCTGTGGTGTTAGTTTGGGGGTCACCGGCATAGTTTCCACCGGGTTTACGACAACGGGGAATGGGGGCGGCGCTTTAGGGTTTGGGGCTGGGTCGTTAGTCTCGTCTCTGATAGGGACAACGAGGAGAGAAAGGGAAAAGAGGGGTTTCGGGAATGAACGGTGAATGAGGGTTTGCGGGGGAGTATTTGGTATATTAAAATTAAGGTTTTAATCTTAACCGTTGGATTATTACATGCAACGGCTAAGATCAATTGAACGAAACTGGAGTGTGGTCGTTTAGGGGTAATACGACGCCGTTTTGTTTAGTTAGGGATTGGGTCGGTGGTAGATGGGCATGGGTGAGACGGGTCCGGGTTAATTTTGACTAGGCTAACAATTTTGGGCCTGGACTTGGATGGTTTTGGACGGTCCAGTCTAATTATTTTTCTTTCTTTCTCTTTTTATTCTTCCCTCTTTTCTTTTTTCTTGTTTTATTATAAGAATTAAAACTAAAAATCATAATTTTAATTATAAAAACAAATTAATCTATTACAAATACTAATTAACTCTAAATAGTAGTTTTTCACAAACAATTAAATATAAAATCACACAATTTTGACTAAAAATGTTAAAACGCAAAAAACACACCTTTCGATTTTAATTTTTATATAAAACAAATTACTTAAACATATTTTTTTTTGTATTTTACTTTAACAAATAAACATGTATGGACAAAAAATGCAATTAATAATTAAGAAAATCACACACAGCACAAAATTATTTTATTTTATTATTTATTTATTTATTTATTTTGGGAGTAAATTCACAAGTGGGGCAAAAATCACGTGCTCACAGCTGCCCCTCTTTGCGCGGAAACGTGAAGAGTAGTCGTGCAAAGAATAATGAGCAAATACGAGCGATGTTTTCCCGTTCGAGTACTTCGTGTGAAGCTTTTTGAAAAGATCTTGACCAAGCCTTTGGTTTGGGAGACCTCCTACATATCCTGGGCTAAACAGGAATCAGGTCAATGCAGTTCAGGAAATCTTAGTAGCTGGGACTACCATGGACTAAAACTTTGCTGTTACTATTGCTACTGCTGCTGCTATTGATGCTTACTGCTTACTACTTACTGACCTCCTTATTACACCAAAAGAGAAATTAAAGCTAGCTAGCTATGCTATCAACTATGAATTACAAGATTCCTATCTATGATTCTCTTGAAAACTCGATCTTGAGTCTTAGCTGATTTTGCTGTAGACCTCTATCTGAATCTTGATGCTTGCAAGTTGTACGTGCTTGTTTATTCAAATAACATTGAGCGAAATGGGATTGGCGGGACTCGTGACTTTAATCAGATTCTAAGCAATCCGCGCCTTGGTTTACTCCAACATTTGAAATCGTCTTCTTTTTGGTTCTTTTCTTCTTTCTTTATTATAGATTGAGACTCACTCGTAGGTTATCTCGATCCTAGTGTCTCGATGTCAAACCTGTTTAGACAACAAAACGAACAAACGAACGAAATTTTTCTGCCCCAGTTTCATTAGGAAAATTTTGTGAGTAAGTGGTGACACAAAAAATGATTAAAAAGACTCTTCGATATTGGCCAAGAGAATCTTGATTTTTAAAACCTAGTTTTGGAAATAAATGCTCCATAGTTTTCTGGCCGGGAGATTTTCTAAAAATGGTTCCACGGTTTTTTTGGCTGGGATATTTTCTAAAAAAGGTTCCACGGTTTTTGTTTTGGCCGAGATATTTTGAAAACGATTCCACGGTTTTCTGAACGGGAAAAGAAAAGAAGGGGGTCCACATCATTCTGACTGGGAGATTCTTGGTTTTCTGATCGGGATACTCTGAAAATAAATGCTTCATGGTTTTCTGGCCGGAAGACCCTCGGTTTCTGGTCGGGGTTTTGAAAGAAACGCTCCACAATTTTCTGACCGGGATTTTGAAAGAAATGTTTCATGGCTTTCTGGCCGGGATTTTGAAAGAAATGTTTCACGGCTTTCTGGCCCGAAGACCCTCGGTTTCCTGGCCGGGGTTTTGAAAGAAATGTTTCACAGCTTTCTGGCAGGGAGATCCTCAATTTTCTGGCCGGAGTTTTGAAAGAAACGCTCCACGACTTTCTGGCCGGGTGATCCTCGGTTTTCTGGCTGGAGTTTTAAAGAAATGGCTCTACGGTTTTCTGACCGGGAGATCCTCGGTTTTCTGGCTAGGATTTTGAAAGAAATGCTTCACGGCTTTCTGGCCGAAAGACCCTCGATTTTCTGGTCAGGATTTTGAAAGAAATTGGTCCACAGTTTTCTGACTAGGAGATCCTCGGTTTTCTGGCCTGTGTTTTGAAAGAAACGCTCCACGACTTTCTGGTCGGGAGATCCTCGATTTTCTGGCCGGGGTTTTGAAAGAAATGGCTCCGCAGTTTTCTGACTGGGAGATCCTCGGATTTCTGGCCGGGGTTTTGAAAGGAATGTTTCATGGCTTTCTGGCCGGAAGACCTTCGATTTTCTGGCCGGGATTTTACAGAAACGGCTCCACGGTTTCCTGGCTGGGAGATCCTCGGTTTTCTGGCCGGGATTTAAAAGAAATGTTCCATGACTTTCTGGCCAAAAGGTCCTCGAGTTTTTGGCCGGGGTTTTTGAAAGAAATGCTAGACTAACATGACTTGATTCTCTTTTGGAATTTTCATTTTCCTTTCCTTTCTCCTCCCTTTTTGGGTTTTCTTTTAGGTGTTTTCCTTTTACTCATCAACAAATGCATAAAATAATGCTTTTGAAAATAAACTCCCTTTTTGTGCGTTTCCCTTGTCATGGAGCAATTTCAATGCTCGCGCATTTCATTTCATTAGAATGCACCTTCTTCTTGCACAACTAATTTGAGATAGACCCATTTTCAACAAAGAACAATTTGTTAGCTGAAACGGTGGTTGATTTTGTGGCCTTGATTATCTTCAGCGCTTGATCTTGGCCCCATTTCCATTAAGAACTTTGTTGCTGATTGTCTTTGAGGGTGACTTTCATTCAACCTGACTAGGTTCGGATTCCATGAGGACTTGCTTGTGTGGACTCTGTCTTTATGCCACATTCCGTTTTTAAAACCTTAGCCTTTGATTTCCTTTTTCTTCTTAACGTCCTTTCCTTTGGAAATGATTGATCATCATAATCAGTCGGGGTTGGATCAATTCACCACCGAGGTTGGGTATTTTTCTTTGCCCTTTTTTACCACACGGAATTCTGTATAAATGGTCCTGCCATCTTTCCTTTGTAACAGTTTCGGAATTCAAAGTTAAGCCAAAAGGGATTGGAAAAGAAATGAACAAAGAATGAAAAGATGAATCAAAAAATAGAAGCTTCCCTTTCGGGGGAAAAGAGGAACTTATCTGGGGTGTATGCTGGCTTCAAACCGACATGACATGCTTCTTGAACTGGATGATCAATCGTCACGAACTCCCATTTTCTTACGAACCAAAACGGGTCTATGTTTCCAAACTAGGGAACCTTGCCAGGACCTTTAGTAGTAAAATCCTCTTTTCGGTTGATAGCGGCCTTTTGCGGGTTTTCGCTAATCGACCTCTCTCATTTCTCTTCCTACCATCGCCTGATAGCACTCTTTGCGAGTTTTCCCTAACAGACTCTCTCATTTTGTATTTCTCTACTCTCATCGCCTTATGGTGCCCGAAGGTTTTCACCAATAAGACTCCCTCATTTTATTTCTCTTAATTTAAGATGCTTCGGCTCCAACAATGATGTTTGTCAGTTTATATGCCTCCGCATCGATCTTGAAGGATTTGTACTCAGTTTTGGGTGAAAAGAATTATGGATAAAATTAAAACTTTGGATCATCTGGTAAACTCTTGGTCAAACCATTAAAATACCTGCCCCAGTTTCAATTTTGGGGAAAATTAGATTTTTTCTTGGGTGTGACTGAACCTCAGATAGAAGCTGCCTACGTTTCCTTTCGGAATCAAGTCAGAACGTAGTTCAGGAAATTTTGTTTTGTTTTGTTTTTGGTTTTCTCTTTTATTTTTTTTTGAATTTGTCTTTGTATTCCAAAGAGGGTAGCCAAGGAAATGTAACTGGCTCAAAGGGTTTATAAAATGGTTGGTAGTTTTTGGGTAGCGGGAATAAAAGCCTTTAATCATTTTGACATGCAAGGACATCACCGAAGCAAACTCAAATATAATACCTTTTGACAGCATCTGCATTCACAACTGTCTCAGGAACATTTCCTTCTATATCTCCTAAGTATAATGCTCTTCTCGGCAATATATTCCTAATAATGTATGGCCTTTTCCAATTAGGAAAGAATTTTCCTTTCGCTTCCTGGTGATGTGGAAGAATGTGTCTTAAAACAAACTGACCTACTTCAAAATTTCAAGGTCGTACTTTCTTGTTGTAAGCATGAGCCATCCTTTGTTGGTACAACTGCCCATGACAGACCGCAGCCATTCGCTTCTCGTCAATTAAGGTTAATTGCTCCAATCGAGTCTTAACCCATTCGCTATCTTCAATCTCTACTTCAACAATTGTCCGGAGTGAAGGAATTTCTACCTCTGCCGGTATCACAACCTCGGTTCCATAAACTAGTAGGTATGGGGTTGCTCCTACCGATGTGCGCATTGTAGTACGATATCCCAGTAAAGCAAAAAGTAATTGTTCATGCTACTGTCTAGAACTCTGGATTGTCTTCCTCAAAATCTTCTTGATGTTTTTGTTTGCTGCTTCAACGGCGCCATTGACTTTGGGCCGATAAGGAGTGGAGTTCCTATGCGTTATTTTGAATTGTTCGCATATTTCTTCCATCAAACGACTATTCAGATTTGAAGCATTGTATGTGATGATAGTTGCAGGTATACCAAAACGACAGATAAGATTTAAATGTACAAAATCCACCACGGCTTTCTTAGTGACTAATCTGAGAGTGGCAGCTTCAACCCATTTTGTGAAGTAATCAATAGCGACCAGTATGAATCGGTGCCCATTTGAAGCTTTTGGCTCAATCGGGTCAATGACATCCATGCCCCAAGCGAAAAAAGGCCATGGTGCTGACATAGGATGTAACTCGGTTGGAGGTGCATGAATCAGATCTCCATGTACCTGACACTGATGGAATTTCCGGACAAAACTGAAATAGTCTTTCTCCATAGTTATCCAATAATACCCAGCTCGAAGGATTTTCTTGGCCAAGACATACCCGTTCATATGAGGCCCACACACTCCTGCGTGTACTTCATGCATGATTCTCCCTGCTTCTTCGGCATCAACACACCTCAAAAGGTTAAGATCCGGGGTTCTTTTATACATGACCTCGCCGCTAAAATCGAAACCACCTGCATGCCGCCTAATGGTCCTCTTTTGATCTCTAGTAGCATGTTTAGGGTATTCTTGTGTTTTCAAGAACCTCTTGATATTGTGGTACCATGGCTGGATGTTTGGTCCTTCCTCAATTGTATTGCAATAACCGTGTCTTTCCTTGATTTGAATTTCCAAAGGATCGATGTGGGTGTTGCCTGGATAAGGTAGCATTGAAGCTAGAGTGGCAAGTGCGTCAGCCAGTTCATTGTGACATCGTGGGATGTACCTGAACTCTATCGATGCAAATCGCTTGCCAAGATTATCCACATGTTGTCGGTAAGGGAGGAGCTTAATGTCCCGGGTCTCCCATTCACCTTAGGCTTGTTTTATAATCAGATATGAATCTCCCATGATCAGTAAATCTTCAACACCTTGATCAATTGCCATGTTCATGCCCATGATGCAGGCCTCATATTCAGCTGTATTATTTGTGCAAAAGAAATGGAGCCTAGTCGTATCTGGGTAATGCTGGCCAGCGGGAGAGATCAAAATTACCCCAATAGCTACAACTTTAGCATTTACTGCTCCGTCGAAGAACATTTTCCAAGCATGGGTGTCCTCAAAGACTATTTCTATTACATTTACCTCCTCATCTGAAAAGTAGGTATTCAATGGTTGGTACTCTTCATCAATCGGGTTTTTGGTCAAGTGATCTGCCAACGCCTGGGCCTTCATTTTTGTGCGAGTGACATAGACTATGTCGAACTCAGTGAGCAAGATCTGCCATTTTGCCAACCTTCCAGTGGGCATCGGTTTCTGGAATATGTACTTCAAAGGATCCATCCTGGTAATGAGGTGAGTTGTATGAGCTTGGAGGTAGTGTCTCAATTTCTAAGCGACCCATGTCAGAGCACAACATGTTCTTTCCAGCAAAGTGTACTTGACCTCATAACTGGTGAATTTCTTGATCATATAGTAAATTGCCTACTCTCTCTTCCCCGCTACATCATGTTGTCCGAGGACACAGCCAAAAAAGTTTTCCAAGACTGTTAGATACAAGAACAGTGGTCTCCCTTTCTCCGGCGGGACTAAAACTAAAGGGTTCGACAAATATTCTTTGATTTTGTCAAAAGCCTCTTGACATTCAGTTGTCCACTTGATTGCAGTGTCTTTTTTAGCAACTTGAATATGGGCTCACACGTAGAAGTCAATTGGGTGATGAACCTGCTAATGTAGTTAAGTCGGCCCAAAAGACTCATTACGTCTTTCTTTGTTCTTGGAGGAGGTAAATCCCGGATGGCCTTTATCTTTGTTGGATCCAATTCAATACCTCTCCTACTGACTATGAAACCAAGTAGTGTACCTGATGGGACTCCCAAGGCGCATTTGGCTGGATTCAGTTTCAAATCGTACTTTCGCAACCTTTCGAATAATTTCCTCAAGTCTCGGACGTGATCGCCCTGGATTCAGGACTTGATGATCATACCGTCCACGTACACCTCTATTTCCTGATGCATCATGTCATGGAAAATGGCAGTCATGGCTCTCATGTATGTCGCTCCAGCATTTTTCAAACCGAATGGCATGACTCGGTAGCAGTAAGTGCCCCAAGGTGTGGTGAAAGCAGTCTTCTCGATGTCCTTTTAATACATTAACACTTGATGATATCTCGCATAACAATCCACAAATGATTGTATCTCATGCTTTGCACAGTTATCAATGAGGTTATGGATGTTTGGTAAAGGGAAGTTATCTTTGGGACTTGCTTTATTCAAATCTTGGTAATCCACGCATACTCGAGTTTTTTCATCATTCTTTGGCACATGAACAACATTAGCCAACCACGTGGTATACTTTACCACTCGAATTACCCCCATTTTTAACTGCTTGGTGATTTCTTCTTTGATCTTATCACTGATGTCATTTTGAACTTCCTCTGCTTTTGTTACACTGGGCGACAGTCAGGGTAGATTGGTAATTTATGCACCACTATATTGACCCCTAATCCTGGCATGTCATCGTAAGACCAAGTAAACACATCTTTAAACTCAAACAAGAGTTGGATTATTGCATCTCGAGTTTTCTCATCTGTATGAAGGCTTATCTTGGTCTCTCTGATCTCTTCGGCGGTTCCCAAGTTAACCGGCTCGGTGTCATTCATGTTTGGCTTAGGTTTATTCTCAAAGTGTTCCAATTCTCGATTTATTTCCCTAAAAGCCTCTTCTTCATCGTATTCCAGTTCTTGGTTCATTATTTCCAAATTAGGTGGAGTGTTTAAATTTGAACATGAAGTCCTCAGGCATGTCATGTTATTTAAAGCCGCATTATGATGACTGAAAAAAGAGAATAAATAACAAAAATTAGAAAGAATGCAAAATGACGATGAAATATTGATTTCATTTCTTGGAATTTTTGGAAAATAAACAGGGTTACATTTGGAAGATTAAATACAAGAAAACAAAGAAAAACATACGAGTTACATCGTAAAGTAACTTGTGATGCAAGAAAAGTGACAGGACAAGTCTACCAGAACTCCCGCCTGACTGGGAATGGCGTAGCCTTCCAATTTTGCAATCTGGCCTCTGGTCCCACATATAGCACATCAGCAGTGCTAGTACCTTCTCCCAACTAAACGATATTGACATTGTTGAGCATTTGCCTCATAGCTCCACAAAGGTCTTCAATTTCTTCTACCGTGAACACCTCATCATCTTCTTCGACATATTTGGGTCGGGCAAAGGTCTTGTACAGATGTGGCAGTGGTTCTGGCAGGACCCAACCTTCTTTATTTCTATCGTTGGCCCATGTTTAGTCTTCTTAGGTAGGGTGGAATCCTATCCCGAAGAGTTTCTTTGTGGAGGGCAGAGTGATGGGTTCTGTTATTCCCTACAGTGATTTCCCGAGTCCCTTTCCTGGTTTGAAACCTCGTCGAATCATTTCTTTGGCCACCATGATTGACGCATTAGAAAGGAAGGGTTGGGGATAAGGGTCTCCTTCTTTTTGTTGATCGGCAACCACAACTTTAAAAGCTTGGTAGATTATTTGCTCACTTCCTTCTTTTGCTACAAGGTATAGGGTCAATGGGTCTCGGTAGATTGATTGTTCATCTTCTCCGTGCACCACAATCTCTTGGCCTTAATGCTCATACTTTACCAGCTGGTGTAAGGTGGAGGGTACAACTCCAGCTGTGTGAATCCATGGCCCTCCAAGAAGAAAATTATAAGACGTGTCCATGTCCAAAACACGGAAAGTTACTTCGAAGTCTACCGCGGCCAATAGTCAGGGTCAAATCGATCTCTCCGATCGTGTCCCTTTTTACACTGTCGAAGGCTCGCACGCATACATTGTTGGGCCAAATTCTTTCCGCTCCAATTCCTATGCGCTGTAGAGTGGAAAGTGGGAATATGTCTACCCCCGAACCTCCATCCACCATGACCCTTTTCATATAGTAACCTTCGCACTTGACGGTCAGGTATAGGGCTTTGTTATGTGCTGCTCCTTCTGGGGTAGGTCACTCTTGCTGAACGAGATCTGGTTGACTGCAAAGAATCGTTCGGCCATTCTTTCTAACTGCTCTTTAGAAGTGTCAGCCGGCACATGTGCTTCATTCAAAATCCTCAGCAGGATCTCCTGATGTTCGGGTGAGCTCATGAGCAAAGACAGCATGGACACTTGATCTGGGTGCTTCCGCAACTGATCAACCACCTGGAAATCTGGCATTTTCATCTTTTGGAAAAAGACCTCTTCTTCTTCAGTGCTTACAGGCTTCTTGGATGTGAAACACTTCCGTGTGGCATTATTCACCTGTTGTGTGTCCAAATACTTCCGCACCAAGACGTTCCCAGACGATTCTCCTATGATCTCTTTTCCTTTGCGTGTAACCACCGTCTGTTGATAATTCCAAGGTACTGCAGATCGGTCTGTCATGGGTTTCTGTTGCACGCATGTGATAACCACGGGTTCATTTGGCTACAGTGGTTTAATCGCCTTTCGGACCACATAGGTTCCTTTTGGCACATATATTGGTATTTCTCTCTTCAGCTGAAACTTCTTTGAAGCACTTATTGTCAGGGCCTTTCTGATTGACCTCGTGGGAGGTAAAGAACTCCTTTTTTCTGAGATCTTGTCCTTTCTGCCTTTGTCTCAATCTTCTTTTCAAACCCGGTTTTGGCAACTTTATTCTTCTTTCCCATTTTCTCTTGTTTTGGTGCCGCATTAGGCTGTCTCTCCATGTCGGCGATGGCAATTATTTCTTTCAGAGCAGGATCAAACTCCTTGTCTTCGCAAATCATTCTGATTACTGTCCCATTGTTATGGGCCGGCAGTGGGTTATTCATTACATTTGGAATGTCCTCATCTGCAAACACTATCCTCCCTTGGTTGATCAATTCTTGCACAGCTTTCTTTAAGGTCCAGCAGTTATCAGTGCTATGCCCCTCAACTCCCGAATGATAAGCACAGTACACGCCTCGTTGGTAAGCTAGAGATTCTGGATTCTGCCTATTCTGGGGAATGGGCTGCAATAGATTCTCTTGCATGAGCATGCGAAAAGGGGCGGAATATGGTTCCCCAATCAGTGTGAAGTTCGACTTGGGTGGTTCACGATGGCAAGTGTTATTTGGTCGGAAGTTATACTGGTAAGGAGGTTGATTTCACTGGAATGGAGGTGGGTTTCTATTGGCTGGTGGCTGTGGCCGGCCGAAAGGCTGAGCATTCATGACTATATAGGGTGGAGGTGGAGGAGCATAGGCCATACCGTTTTGCGGATAATAATATTGGGGGGCCTTTCAGAGAACACTTGCCTTGGAGTTCGGTACCTCCTATCTCCAACTGCTGCCATGATTGTTTCTTCTTTCTTTTTGCCTTTGGCCATCCCTCCAAACCCTCCTTGGATGGCTTGGGAGGTCTGTCGAATGGCCGCTTGACTCAAACTTCTTCCTGTCTTTAAACCATTCTCTACCATTTCTCCAATCTTAATCGCCTCTGCTAAAGGTTTTCCCATTGCTGACATCATGTTCTGGAAATAGTCTGGTTCTTGAGCCTGGAGGAAAGTAGTGACCATTTCTATTTCGTCCATGGGGGTTTCACCCTGGATGCTTGCTCGCGCCATTTGATAGCGTATTCTCTGAAGCTTTCTGAGGGCTTCTTCTTCAAGTTTGATAAGGAATTCCTATCTGGAGCGATATCAATGTTGTACTGAAACTGCTTTACAAAAACTTTGGCCAGATCGCCCCAAATGTGCCATCGAGATATGTCCTGATCCATGTACCATTCCGAAGCTATTTCGATCAAGCTTTCTCAAAATATACCATCAGCAATTCTTCCTTGCCGCCAGCACCCCGCAACTGATTGCAATCTTTCTTCAGGTGAGCAATGGGTCGTCATGCCCATCATACTTTTCAAACATTGGCGTTTTAAAACCTGATGGCAAATGGACATGTGGTAACATGCATAAATCTGCATAGGAAACACTCTTCTGCCCGTTTAGACCTTGCATGCTTTTTAAACTTTGTTCAAGGCTTCTCATTCTCTTTGCCATCTCATCCTATTCGGGAGCTTTTGGATTTTGACCTGGCATGATATCATATCGGGGTGGCTGGGGATAAACATTGGTAGCAAACTGGGTAGGATCCAACGAAAGAGGTAGAACTAGGAATGTAAAAGAGGATGAGTCAAAGAGAGGAGCATGTGTAACGGGTGGCACCGTGATTGGAACGGGCAACCCAGTGGATATTCTTGTGGCCGTATCTGATGTCGTCATCCGGGGATAAGAAGTAGAGGGTGATCCAGAGAGAGTTGTGATGGTAGAATACCCAAACAGAGTAGGTGGGTAATTGGTGGGGGTGTTAGAAATCCCACTTGGCCTGATGAATAGTTCGGGGAACCCAGGGATCAGACTTGGTGGCTCCTTCCCATTATTCCAATCATCCAACATTTCCAGCATGCGACAGCGGAAAATCCTATTTTCTTCCGCAGTTGCTGATTCAGTATCCGGAACGGCTGATATGGAACTCTCTTCTAGAACGGGAACAACTGGTAGAGGGATTTCTAAAGACATGTTGATACTTCTTTTCGATCTCGTAAAGTAAGGATGGGTACTTTCTTCTGATTCAGTAACGGGCAGCTGAACTTTTCCCTTGGACCTCATGAAATATGAATGGGAGGCCAGATTACCACAAAATCAACCACCTTTTTCTAAAAACCTGAATTTCGGCAAACAAACAGTTAGTCAGAAACAACATAACAGATAAGTAATCTCACATTGGGGTGTGATGCACTTATACAGTTAAACGTGTTGCTACATGTATTCGCTTGCAATGCGTCATTCCGGCATATACTTTTCCTTTGCTTTCATTCCCCTCCTTTCTTTATCAACTTCTTTTGTTATTTTCTTTTATACCCCCCCCCCCTTTCTTTTTTTTCTTTTAGTGATGGCCGAATCTTATGTGGATTGCCTACGTATCATGTCTGCGCATGAATCAGACCGGGCGTAGTTCGGGTGCAAAAAATGTAAGATAAAGATAGAACATATTATCACAAAATTTAACTTAAAACACTTGCGAGAAACAACAATGGAAATAAAAACTTCAAAAGGACAAACAGACTCTTAAATGAAAATACAGACTCTTCTAAGCATGCTCCAATGCTTTGAACTTCTGTGTCTAAGAGGCGTTGTTTGGCCTTGTTACGGTTTTCGGTGTGAGATCCCTCTGTAGACTTCTCAACTCCGCCATGACCTGGTGGACATATTTCATCACTGAAGAAAAAATGGTAGTTTGGGGCACTTGCTCGCATATTAGGCATCTTATAGTGATATAGTGCCCAATTTCTTCAATCCTGGCCCTGATCATATCCTTTTCTCCAAGCAGTTGTTCTATATGTCGATTTTTTGCCCCCAATATCTGAGCGTTACCGGTGACTCGGTCCAAAAGCCTTTCTACTTGCTTTTCCATCCGCGCCATTAAGTCGTAGCAACGGTCCCTATCTGTTTTGGCATCCCAGGCTTGTCTGAAAACTCGCTCCCTAAGAGTGGCATTTGCTTCTCTCAAGCCAATGATGATCTCCCCGTAATCCTTTTCTATATGTTGCAGATGAAGTGCCTTTTGGTGGGCCGCTCTTCTCCATTTGGTCTGAATTGCAACTAGAGCAGCTTATGCTTTTTCTAAGTCTTCTCGGTGCTCAAAGGCTTTCCTTTCTATGTCGTTTATGAGCATTTGATCATTCCGACTTCTCCTTGATCTTTCTGCAGTTGATTGCATCTCCTGAATTTGGGTTCGGAGTGCTTGTCTTTCTTGCTCCCAGTTAGCCCTTTCCTTATCGAAATCAGCCTGTTGTATGTCCATGGCGGCCTCCAGAATTCCTTTGTCTTCCTTCAAGGTGTTAATGCAAGATTGTAACTCTTGCGCGGTTTCGCATCTAGCTTCCCTAACTCTGGTTTCTATTTTTTTTCCCAATCTATGGCGTATTTTACCGATATTTCTGCTCTTTGCTCGAGCATTGACTGGTTGTGGAACCACTCAAGGTATGCGAGGCTCACTTTTCCTCGTTCCCGGTCGGCAACCATTTCGTCGATATCATAGAGTCGACTACCGACCCACACCTTCTGCGCATAAGACTCTCTTGGGAGCTCTTCCGTCATGAATTCCGATATGAATGATCGCATATCTTCAATCGGGGGCCTTTTCTGTTCTCTACCCAACTGGCGCATGACACGTAGCGGGGCATATGGTTGAAAACCCATGAAACCCATTAGTATGTAGATGGGAGATATGTTGACATGTGCATGACTTTAGCGGAAGGGAACCAATAATAATTCCAAGTGAGCTGGTATGCCTTCAAGGAGTTGAGCAATCTCTGCTAGGTCCTTAAGTCGTTCGAAAGATACAACAGACGGCCTTGTTTGTATGACAACGAGTGTAATTCAACCAATCCACGTTGAAGTTTATCACAATTGAGTGATGATAGAGATGCTCTATGAACCACATTTGCAATAAAATGTTACAACCTTCAAAATAATCCTTCCTTCTTGACACTGAGTTAATGCCCGAAAAATGTTTCCAAAGATCATAGGAAGAATGGTGTGTTCCTCGCTACTTTGCAAATATGAGACCACTGCAGACAAATGGATTTTGATACGTTCATCACGTTCGCGAAAACCCATGGTTCCCAGAAAGGCGATTATGAAGGCGTAGATTCTTAAATCTCCCCAGGCGTCATAATTTAACTGGCTAACAAATTCGGTGTTTGAGAAATTCTCAAATCCTTTCTTATCACTAAATCTGTCATAGAAATACTCCAACGGCACCCACCCTTCATTCAAACAACCCATTGGAACTCGTCGGAGACTTAATTTCTTTAGGAAATTATTTACACCCATTTTTCTAGGAGCGGCGGGTTTCTTTTTGTGCAGATCTTTCCCAAACCCTGTGAGTCCGCCTAACTCCTCCAAAGTGGGCGTTATTTCGCAGTCTCGGAATCTAAAAATATTATTTGCTGAGTCCCAGAAACTCACCAAAGCCTTGATCGGATTTTTGTCCGATTTTATTCTCATAATGTCTGGAAGAAACTTGAGGTGTTTGTGAACTTGATTTTTTTCCCAAGCAGAAAAGCTAGCCCACCAATCACAGAGAAGATCCAGGGTTTTATCTTGAACCATGAACATGGGAGGCATTTCGTCTCTCGCCCTTTTCTGGCCGATTCTTTGCGATGGAGCCATGCTAATCCTAGAAAAGATAAAATAAAACTTAAGATTTTCTAAAAAAAAAAATTATTATTTTTATATTCTTTTATTAATCATTTATAAAAACAAATCTTGTCAACACGGCCTTTCAGCACTTAAAGAAGATTTGAAGGCTGTGTAACAGGATAACGGTGTGACGACTAGGTTCTTTTTTTGCGAAATCAGTTCTTCGGCGCCCCTTTCGAAGCGTTTGGCTATTTTCGCCAAATTTCCTAAACCTTGACTAAGGACAATTCTCCTAATTTTAATATATTTTTTCATTTTCTTTTTGAAAATGCAATATTAGTTGAGCCCGATATGGGTTGCCTACGTATCCCACGTCCGGTGAGAATCAAACTTGCGTAGTTCGAAACACACGAACTAAATCATTTTGACAAAAGAAAACAAACTATTTTCCATTTTTTTCTTTTTTTTTACTTACAAAAATTATCAAAGTTTATTTGGGAAATTTTCAAAGTATTTTTAAAAACTTTGACCCTATACCCTGCATTTTCCACTTCTTCCCCTTTTTAATAATAAGCCGGTCAGCATGCAAGTTCGAAACAAATAAATGCACAGACAAAGATGCATCAAGTTGGTCTTTTGTTTCAGGTACACCTGTCCTAGACAAGCCGAACCCTTGTGTTGAGCCTCCTAAGTCAAATATGCACATGATGCAAATAGACGTTCCTATTGGGGATCCGGCATGAGGGTTTGTTATTCTAAGTCATCATCCTGTTGGGAAAGGTGTCTAGACTGGCTTTACTCGAGCGGACAAATCGAGCCGAGGAGTGTCAGTGCACCGGTAGCATGGCTTTCCGGCTTAATTGACAGTACTCCCCGCCTAAATATGTGTGACTAAAAATCCTTCAATGGGTGCCAAGCACCACAACTATCTTGAGAAAAATGAGCTATGTCCAGCAAATGCCCGATATTATAATTTAAAGAGACTCAGAGAAGAAAGTGGGTATCGGCACAATTTATATACAATTCACAAAATATCAAAGCGGTAAAAAAACATTTAGCACATTAATACAAACATATAATAAAATTAGATAATAAATAAGCCAAATACAATAATAATTAAACGCTCGAATTCTTAAACCTTGAACTAGTGGTTCTGGGTTTGCTTCCCCAGCAGAGTCGCCAGAGTTGTCACACCTCCTTTTGGCGCGCCCATTACCCCGGGGGGGTAAAAGACGGGCGAGGGACTTTTTCCAATTTAAGTGATAATATTCGAAACGGGATTATTCTATTTATTTCAAAGTCGCCACTTGGAATAAATTAAGGTGTCCCAAGTCACCGATTTATTCAAATCCCGGATCGAGGAAATTTTGACTTTCCAAATGAATTCTGCGAACCAAAAATTCTAAGTAAGGAATTTTGTTGACCCGAGGGAAGGTGTTAGGCACCCCCGGATCCCGTGGTTCTAGCACGGTCGCTTCAATTATTATAAATGGTTAAAAATATCTGATTTTTAATAATGTTATAAATTACGTGCTCTGATTAAACTTATACCACTTTATTAATTCAAAAATTGTACATTTAACCTTTAAGCAAAGCAAACCTAGTCGCAACATAGACTAGGACCTTTGACGAATATGCAAATCAAAAATGTGCCCGGACCACTTATTTCAACTTATACCGATTAAAGCGATTACTAGACAAAAATCAATTTATCTAAAAAAAATTATCCGTTGAGGTTAATTCCAATTGTGACTTATACAAGACGATATCTTATTCTGTGACTTATTAAATTAGGGCCGAGGATTGACCGAAAAAGGTATAAACTTGTGGAAAATTGATCAACTATGCGAAGTAGAAATAAATCACCATGGTTCATTATTAGACGAGAGGTTATTTATTTTGGATTTCACTACTCTCAATCCGATGTTAATTGAAGAGATCGAAACTATGCGATTAGAGTCGAACTAGCATTGGCATCTAAGGCATTGGCTACTTATCTTGTTTGCTTAACTACAAATGGATTTAAAGGAAAATCAGATGAAGAAACTCGAAGTGATAAATCAAACTACCACCTTAAACATGCTTAAACTACTTGACTTTAACAAATTATCTATTTAAAGTATGAGAATTCTTTTGTTTAACAGTAGTATATGTACATTGTACTTTTGGTGATTCATATGAAAATCTGATGAAAAGACTCATCAATCTTACCTATGTGTGAACTCTAAGTTTCATTTTTCACCAATATTAGTCAAACATTAAAAATAGAGAAATAAACCTTTTTCTATCAAACTTCACCTATGTTTGTTTCATCACTTACTCCAAGAAGAGTGAATCTATATCTGCTCCTTAGAAGACAATGATGAACACTTTATATCAACTAGAGTACAATATAGCCCTTTAACACACGACAATAAAAACAACCAAACATTTTAAATTACAATTAACAGAAGGCCAAAGCGATAACAATATCTAGCAGCATAATAAGGAAAGAGAAATTGGACATTTGTTCTAATCATTTAACAGGCGTTTAATCTATCCAACAATGACAATACAAGGTAAAGGAAAATCGAATAAAAGATACAAAGTAATTAATTACACTAGCTATGCTTCCAAGAATTGACAGTTCAAATATATCGTAATTGAAAAGCAATTCTAATTTATCTGTAATATCCCAAACACAGTATGATTTATTGAAATTGCAGCTCAAAACAACAAAGCTTAAACCTTGATTTCATTTCATTGTCGAATAGAAGATGCCATGTCACAGAAATGTATACCTGAGATTTAAACAGAGAATCAAAAGAGGGGAATATCAGTAGCAGCTCCAAACAGCAACAGCAAATAACGGGAAATCAGGAAAAACCAAAGAACAACAATTGACTTGACCACTACCCAGAATCAGACTAAAACAGTACTCAAATGAACCAGTATAGAAACTTTAACAAAAGTTGATTTTTTAGAGCAAAAAATTCAAGGAGATTTTCCTTTTTCTTGTGTGTATTCAGAGAATTCTTTAGAGTAAATATGCTGATGAATGTCTGTGTGAATCTATGAAAATCTGTGTATGAAAAATTTGTTCTTGTCCCTCCAATTTTCTGTTTGAGAATGTCCCTATATTCTGTTTTTTGGTACCCCTTTTATAGCCTTAACAAACCAAATTAGCAGCCCCTTTTTTAATAATTTAAAATGTGTCCAGCCCACTAAACCTCTAATTTTCCACTAGCAAAAGCACTAATTCAAAAGGCTGTCAATCCTACTGCCTTTTCAATTCTTAATTAAAAAACCCCATGTTACACACTGATTTTTTCACTAGCAAGAGTGCTAAACCAGGCTGTGATTTACACTAGTAGCAGCCCATTTATTTCAAAGCTTTTTCTCATTTTTCAAATCCCAAAACACCCCTTAATCCCCTGAAAATTAGTGTTCTGCCCAATTGTGTTCCCCCCCCCCCCCCCCCCAACCTGAATTATGGCTAATCATTTAATCCCTAACTATTCAGCTATAACCAATTTTCTTATTAATCCAAAAACATAAACAATCAAAATCCTATTTCAATAGTTACTTCAGACTAAATTAGCAGTGCTAATTTATGTCCAAATGTTCTAACAAACAGACCTACAAAATTAATCGATGACATTCGATTAATTGATTATAACACGTATAATCGATAACCAATGTTCGACCTATCAGTCAGTGATTCACAGTACTTAAACCAAAGATAAAAATACGAAACTAATTATTCGACGACGCTAATTGAAATGAATTTGTATCCTATAATGACACATTTAAAACAACAAACAAAAACAACAATTTGACCAAATAAAAGGTCTTGAGGAGAATGAAATAGACAAATCGGACAGAACAAACAAATAATCAAAACAAATGAAACAAAGAAACAAGTACAAAATAATCAAAGAAGAAAAGAAAGAAGGAAATACCTCAATCAGTGAGAGAAATCAGAATCAAAATGGGACTGGACCACTTGAATTTGGATTTTTTGGAGTCGAACGGACCTTAATTGAAATGTTTTCAAATGAAAACGTCTCAATTAAGGTCTATTAGACCCCAATTCCCTTTAATTTTAACCACAGGCCCAAATTTGGATTTTTAGGGTTCATACGGCCAATTTGGGGTTTGTGGGTTTCTAGTTAGATTTGAACCAAATTAATGGCAGTTTGATGATTGGGGAGGTAAGGGTGCGACTTAGTATGAGTTTGGGGTGGTTTGGCATAGGTTGAGTCTTGGCTCGAATCTTCAATCGAAGATTCGAGGAGCTAGAGGTTGATTCGAGGTAAGGGGTTTGTGGATTTGGGTTAAGGGTGTGATGGGGGTTCTGTGGTGTTAGTTTGGGGGTCACTGGCATAGTTGCCGCCGGGTTTAGGGCGACGGGGAATGGGGGCAGCGCTTTAGGGTTTGGGGCTGGGTCGTTAGTCCTGTCTCTGATAGAGACGATGAGGAGAGAAAGGGAAAAGAGGGGTTTGGGGAATGAAAAGTGAATGAGGGTTTGGGGGGGTATTTGGTATATTAAAATTAAGGTTTTAATCTTAATCGTTGGATTATTACATCCAGCGGCTAAGATCAATTGAACTAAACTGGAGCGTGGTCGTTTAGGGGTAATACAGTGCCGTTTTGTTTATTTAGGGACTGGGTCGGTGGTAGATGGGCATGGGTGAGACGCGTCCGGGTTAATTTTGACTGGGCTAACACTTTTGGCCCTAGACTTGGCTGGTTTTGGACGGTCCAGTCCAATTCTTTATCGGTCGGGTCGTTACACCCTCTTTTCTTTTATCTTGTTTTATTTTAAGAATTAAAAATAAAAATCATAATTTTAATTATAAAAACAAATTATGCTATAAGAAATACGAATTAACTCTAAATAGTAGTTTTTCACAAACAATTAAATATCAAATCACACAATTTTGACTAAAAATGTTAAAACACAAAAAACTCACCTTTTGATTTTTATTTTATGTAAAACAAATTACTTAAACATATTTTTTTTTGTATTTTAATGTAACAAATAAACATGTATAGACAAAAAATGCAAATAATAATTAAGAAAATACACAAAATTCACAAAAATCACGTGCTCACACTATCAACTCCGATGCAGTCAAGAGATATTATTCCTTTTTCACATGTACAATTGTATTTGTCATAATTTTTAAATAGAAATGAGGAAGGCATTTTATTCTCTATCCAAACACTTCATCCATTCCATACCCCTTTTTTAGCCTTATTTGCATTATTCTTTCATATCCCTCTCTCGGAATCAATTATGAACAAGAAAGTGAAAAGAAAAGAAAAAGAGAATGAAGAAAAATGAGTGGTTATAACTAATAAATTGTTCACTGATAAAGTGGCTATTTCTATTGTTGAGTGGTTATACTGATTACTTAGTTCTATTTCTCTTAAGTGGTTGTTTCTGAAAAAACTACTTCTGTTTGAATATGCTTCTAAGTATGTGGTCGTTAAGAGGTTATCTATGTTGATTGAATGACCATACTTCTACTAAAAGGCTATATGTTAAATAATGGGTTGGGTCTGATAAATGTTGGCTAAATATGAAAGGGATTTGGGGTTTAGAATTGGCTAAGTCTTAAAACATCTATAAGTAGTGGTTACTAATTAAATAATTCATAACCCTAGCTCTGCAGACCTTTGTAGGTCATGTAATTTGAAATAAATAATAAGGGTATAACAGGAACAGTAAATGGTATTCCTGAAGATTTAATAGAGCCTATAAGGCTAAAAATGACTTTAGTGCCTAGTATTTCTGTAAATACCTATAAAACAAAGGACAAACTGGGCATAACTAAAAGGCATTCCTGTAACAAACCTTAGCAAGTAAGGGTAACTAAGTAAAATACACCTAATAGGACACTATAGAATTGCCTAGAACCTTCTAGCAAGGGTTCAAAGGCATTTCGATACACTCTTAATGAATTAAACTATAAATAATTGAAAGAATAAGGGGAGGGAAATGAAATTAACTTATTTGAATTTCCCCCCAATTCCCCCAAAAATCAGTCTTTAAATAGGCTGTTAATGAGTCTAAGAAAGGGGTTCCAAAATCTGAAAAATTCTAGGGGTTCAGCTCTGAAATTTAGAAATAGAGGTTACAACCTAGGTCCAGATTTTCAAATTGAAAACGGGTTCCATATAATATAGCTCTTAGCCGATTAACTTGGGTGTTAATTTGGGAATTCCTGCTGGGTCTACTATTCTTCAATTCATCTGGACTTTTGCTTGAACTCCTTGATTCTGCTTTGTTGATTTGCTGGATTTCTATATTTGGGATTCTGTTAGCTGCTCTATTGTGTTCGACCTATCTCATTGCTGTTGTTGTTCTGCTGTTATTATCTGCTGATTATTCTTCTTCTCCAAAGCCTAGACTCATAGACTTGTTTTGAATCAGTATACTTCTATTCCTGAAGATGTAATTGCAATTGTGATGAAGAAATGAAGCCTGATTATTTTGATAATGTCATTTATGTTTCTTCTATTTTAGTTGTAGTTAACATGTAGATTCTTTTGTAATTTGTTAGGAATGGTTGTAACAACTAACAACTATATGAATTCGATCAAGATTAGAATAGAGTAGCTAGAATAGTAGTTAAACGTAATAGATATAGCTATCACTTAATCTAAATTTAAAATAGGATAATACAAAGTTAATACACCTATAAAACAGATATATAAATTGATACCTAACTACTTTTGTTAGTTAAGTTCTGAATCAGGATCGATTTAATCTAGAAAAAGGAAGTGAGTGAATTAAGTTCAAACTGTAATGTCGTCTAGCCTCACTTGAAAAAATGACTTATCTATAGATTAGTTTTAGTGTTTTGTAGTTGTTAATAACTCAAGCTTGTTCAGTTAATGTTTCGACACCGTTTTTCTTTAGTTAAAATTAGGTAATAAAATAAGTTTACAACTAGTATCATAATAATTACTTCAGTATCTCGAATAATAGCACTAATACAAAATTTCTGTTCTTAGAATGTTCAATTAGTTATTAGAATATGAAATTAGTAGTGGTTGAGATGTAATTTGATACCTTCTGAAATAATATAAATTTTATTGATTTCTTCTATCATTGGAGAAACATTTGTTTAAATACTGTTTTGAAGTTACAAACCTGTTATGTATTTCGTCCACCTATTCTGGGCCTAGTCATGAATACAGGCCCAGATTTGATTAATGTAACATCTGAATCCTCAAGTAGAGGCAATAGCATACGCTGGGCTACAAATGCATGTCCATTACATGATGGATAGTTAAAGTAGTCCAAAAGTCCAGGCCCAATATTAAATAAATGGCATGGACCCTGATATCATAAGTCCAAAAAATAACACCAAAACAATATCCAAATTAGAAAGAAAAAATAGAATAGAGAAAATATAGTATACGATTAAGTTTGGACTTTCAAAAATAAGGGATGAGCCTCGTTTTGAAAAATGAAAAGATACACGGGGCCCCCATATGAATTTTAATATAAAATGTTAGACTCGGGAGGACCGTTTAGCAAATTTCACGGTCTTTCCTAAAGTTAATAAGACGTAGACATTATAGGCACGATTAAAATTTCCATTCATAATACGGGTGCACATTTATGTGACCTAAATCTCAAATCTCGGTGAAGCTGAAATGCATTAAAGTCACAGGCTTACTGGTTGCGGTGTGACTCAAAAATGCATTTTCGTGACGTCACAAGTCTTTAATAAATAACAAAGCGGACACTAAAAACACTTGTAAAATTGAAGCATATAAAGAAATCAAATAAGAAAAATACAACAGTTGAGCGACCGTGCTAGAACCACGAAATTCGGGAGTACCTAACACCTTTTCCCGGGTTAACAAAATTCCTTATCCGGATTTTTAGTTTCGCGGACTGTTAAAATAGAGTCATATTTCCTCGAATTCGGGATTAAACCAGTGACTTGGGACACCATTATCTTCCCAAGTGGCGACTCTAAAATTTAAATAAATCCCATTCCGATTGTCCTTAAAGTGGGGAAACACCTTCCCTATTGTTATTAATATATCCCTTCTTGGGGTGTATTAGTACATAAAGGGGTATACTTTATCTAAAAGAGTAGTAAAAAGGGAGGTGTGGCAGCATCCCTGTGGCAGACTGAGATAATACCTGTGATGACTGCATCTGATGCACTAGCGTCCCTCCTATCTGGAAGAGCATAAAAATGGGCCTGAACTCTGCCAGTACGATCCTCACCCCTAGGGCGACCTCGGCTACCTAACCACCACTCCTAGCTGACTAAGCGGGTGCTGAAGAAACAGGACCAGAAGACGAAGGTTGATCCCTCTTCTGAGACCGCTTACAAAGCAACTGGGGACACTCTCTCCTTAGATATCCCAACTCACCACACTCAAAAAAATGGCCTGGAAAGGGACTACTGAGAACCCCTTGCTGTAGATGAACCCTGAGCTGAAGCAGCAAAAGCAGAGCTCTCAGCTGGAAGGGCACTCAGTGCGAGCCGGCTCTGTTGACGACCCTGCTATCCCTAATAACCCCGATGACCCCGACGACCACGGTCTAACGAAACCCCACTAGACTCTGCACGGCCTGACTGAGGATCTCTGAAGGAACGACCCCTGTTGTGCTGAGACTGGCCCCTAGACGGAGCACCACTGTAACTACCTATACCACGAGTCCTATTATCCTACCTCTCCTCATACTATCCATGGTGGTCCATCTCAATCTGATGAGCCACATCAACCACCTCCTCAAAAGTAACTACTATAGCCCTCTCTCTAGTCATCAATATGCGGATAGGATAATTGAGACCATCCACAAATCTCCTAATCCTCTCACGATCTGTTGGAATCATCCACATGGCATGCCGAGCTAGTTGTGTAAACCTCAACTCGTACTGAGTCACTGTCATATCTCCCTGATTCAACCACTCAAACTGACGATGCAGCTCCTTCCTCTGAGACTGGGGCACATACTTCTCCAAAAATAACGTGGAGAACTGCTGCCAAGTGAGGGGAAGCCTCTCGAAATCCTCCCACCAATGAAATGCTGGTCGAGAGCTTTATCATTGTCCATTAAGCTATCATAGTGGATTTTAGATTCGGGTTGTTCTGTCCCCATCGAGATTTATTTACCACATATGAATCTATTGGAGGTGGAGTTGTCTTGATGGGCAACAAACCGACGCTGCTCGTCATCAGGCATAGCTGGGACCACATGAGATGGGGTTGGTGCGACTGGTGCAGCCGGCTGAACTGGCTGAGCTGGAGCTGCCTCAGGTGCCTGTAAACCCTGAACTACCGGCTCTAGTGTGCGAACAAGGGGGGTCTGATTTCCTTCCCCTGCCTATGAAGAAGTTGCTACAGTAGAGGCCGCAACCACTTGGACTTAAGCCCGTACACACTAATATGATCTGTGCTAAGGTCTCCCGAAGACACGGTATCTCAATAGACATTGTCGGTGCCTAAACCTGAGTTGCTGGAATGCCAGCAGCTGGAGCCTGATCCTGAACCTGATCCACTGGCGCTGGGATCTGACCCTGAGTCTGGTCAGCTGGTAGGTCAGCAGGTGCTGGCGCTGCTGCCCTACCTCTGCCACGACCACAACCTCTAGGTGCCACTAGTGGTCGTCCACCATGTCCGTTAGCACGGGTTCTCGCAATCTGCGAGAGAATAGATTACGAAAAAAATTTAGTTTGACGATAATACAAACCGCACGATATGAATACAAGAAAGTGAAATATTTCCTAAAGTTCTGTAGCCTCCCGAGGATAGATACGGGCGTCTACGTACCGATCCATGATAGCCTACTAAATCGGCTCATGACTTGTGAGACCTAGTAACCTAGGCTCTGATACCAACTTTTCACGACCCAAACTCGGTCGTGATGGAGCCCAACACTAAATCTGGGCAAGCCAGACCAACAACTGTTTCCAAATAGAAAACCAGTCCCAAAAAGGGAAAATTTCAAGAAGAATATAAAAGTCAATAATAATACTCCAATAATAATAGTAGAATTAAATACTGAGAAGTGCGAACATAAAAAATGACACTCCCAAAAGATCTGGGATCACGACTCTAGAGCCTCTAAGAAAAACTGAATAGTAATGGGAATACTGAACAAAATACGCAAGTCTTGAAGTATATAGATAATAAACTGAAATAAAGAGAGAAACTAGGTCCTTCGAACGCCAGCAGCTACCTTAGGAACTCGAGTATACTCTGAAAATAAGTTGGAATGCTTGTCTAACCCTCTTGTGTACCTGGATCTGCACACAAAGGTGCAGGGAGTAGGGGTGAGTACTAAGTACCCAGTGAGTAAAAAAGTATACAAAATAGCTAAAAGCAGGAAATCCACAAAATACCACAGATACCTACCACAAACTAACAACACCAGCAAATCACAAATATCACATGTAATTTACAAACAAGAATCCAATGCAATGCACATGACCGCGACGGCGCGTATCCCAATCCATTTAACGTCAACGGCGCTCACTAGGGGTGTGTACAGACTCTGGAGGGGATCTTTCATTCCAAGCACAATATTCATATCATCTGCTGTGGCGTGCAGCCCGATCCATACTTAGTCGACAACATGCATATGAGTCACACAACAGTTCAAGTTATTATTTCCAGGTTCCAGTTCATTCACAATGAAAAATACTTTAATTTTATTTAATTTTTCAAGAACAGGTGACTTAGCAATTCATAATAGAGATTTTAAGCCAGGATTGAGATCAATGATTTTACAAATCATGCTATCACATAGGTATCTATCCCTAAGGATACTACAGGTCGGCACAAGGCCCCAAACATGGCTTATAGCCCATATATATACTTACACAGTATGCGTTTCAACCGCCAATATAATATTATTCATATTCAGGATGGACCAAATCTAAATCCCCAATCATAACCAATCCCACACCTACCATGGGGTGCGAGTCACACCCTATATAGCGTCATAATGTGCTAAGCCGGGGTTTCAAACCCTCAGGCTATCATATACACTAACTACTCACCTCTAACCGGTCGTAAATTCGTCTGCGATGCCTTTTCCCATCGATTTGGCTGCCTCGTGTGTCTAATCTAGTCAAAACCACAGCAATTACATAAATATGGGTCAAAGAAACATAACCCAATCAAAACTACTCGAAAAATGCAATAACTCACAAAGTTTGTAAAACCCGAGCCCCAGGCCCACTCGTCTAAAATCACGTGCTCACACATACCAACGCATTTCTCGTCTCGCCACGAGTCCGTGCATATAAACTTTATTGAAATCGGTGTTTGAATGGCCTTCCAAAACCCAAAAACTCATTTTCATAATTTTGGCCCTAGTTCTTTACAAATTCTACCCAATTTCATGAATTTTAGTGTTGATTCTAGCATAAAATTGTGTTTTTGAGTCACAAAACTTACCTCCAGCAATTACCCGTTGATTTCTCTCTTCAAAGCACTCAAAACCCTCTCTTGACGAAGTAAAAGTGGTGTAAAATAATAGGGTTCGCGTCTGATGTTTTAACTTACATGTCCTGCCCAGTTATTTTGCCTTGCGCGATCGCAGAGAACAAAGTTCAAGCCCCTCGATTTTGCCTTACACGATCACAGGAATCAGTACGCGATCGCAGTGAACCAATTCCTTTTCTACGCGATCGTAGGGACTCATACGCGATCGCAGTGAACATTTACCTAAGCCTATGCGATCGCAGACCAGTTCCCGATCAAATTCTGGCTCCTCATAATCTCTTCTATGTGATCGCAGTGAACAAAAATCACCGGTACAACTGCTGCAATTTCTACTGCACTACTTCAACTCAAAAATTCCCGTTGGGCATCAAAAATCATCCCGACACCCTCAGGACCTCAACCAAATGCACAGATATGTCACATTACTTCATTCAAACTTGATCGCAACATAAAAATAACATCATAAACATCAAAATCATCAAATCCTCACTGATTCAAGCCTAAGTTTAACTAAAACGTCTGAAAGTAACATTTGGCCTAAAACCCGACCTAAACACCTTTGAATGATCTTAAATTTTTCACGCTTATCCAAAATCACCTAATGGAGCTACTGCAACTCTCATAATTTCATTCCGAGTCCCGGATCAAAATCTCGCCTACCGTCCGGAATCCGCCAAAATTCAACCTTAGCCAATTCAAGCCTAAATCTACGCCGAACCTCCGAATTCAATTCCGATTGCTCTCCTAAGTCATAAATCATCCCCCGAAACTAGTCTAATCATCAGAAATCCATTCCGAGCTTTCTAACTCATCGGTCAACATTCGGTTGACTTTTCCAAACTAACCTTCCCATAAAGAGGTTTATTGCCTTATTTCTAACCGGATTCTACCCGATTTACTTCTAACTCTCCAAACACATATAAATTAACATATTAAAGTATAAAATAGAGAAAACGAGATGGTAACTCCTGTAACAATTGGTTAGGTCGTTATAGTAGTTGACTCACTTACCGTCATCTCATGACACTCTCTAATATTTTTGATTTTTACAGCCCTAATTAGGTGAGCTTTATCGAGGAAATACATGCCTTTGTAAGAACCGCTGGTCTAGACTCATCCCACATCGCTGACCGTAATTCATCATCATCCCTTGTGAGGACATCGATGTTAGGCATACTTGGAAAATTATCAAAGTAGGAATATTTCGCTCATGAAATGGTATTTGGGATTCGTACACTCTTGGTCTAGCAGGAGGTGGATGAACATGCTCCCTCGTCAGCTCAGGTTCAACATTCACTTTATCCTCCTCATCATCACCCTCATTATGAAAGGTTGTGTCATCCTCAGACTCATCCGCATTATTTTCATAATCACTATCATTCTCCTGACTCTGCACATCTACCAAATCACGAGTAAAAACTTTGTCTATGGGCAACTGTGTGAGGTCATGAGCTTCAAGAAGCTCGTTTTCACTGCACAAAAAGAACAAAAAGACAAGTTAGCCAATACTCAGAAAATATACTTTAGATATAGCTATATCACTTTACTTACAAACTGTATTGTCTTGACATTTTATGATGGATATTTTCATGTTGGTCATGACTTACAGCTGGACCATTGTGGTCCAATACTCCAAACTTACGCATATTCCAACTAGGGGTGGGGTCATAACTTGTAAAATTCAAATCCGGACGGTACCCCCTATAAAAAATATGAGTGTTAATACAAATCCAATTAAAACACGAAAAAAAAATATTGGTAAAATGTAGTAAAATTAAAGTTTACCAGTCATGTTGTTGATTATATAAAGTGAAAAAAATATTTTGTGGCTGCTCATTCACCGGTGGTGACACGTTTAAATCAAGGCAAGCTCTTTAATCAGCAATCTGTCTGGAAAAAATTTCTCTAGAATAACCACCCAATAACTGGGGGTTATCCCTGTTATGCACGCCCTCATTAGTGGGAAGGTCTTCCACCTTGACGTACATTTTCAATAATTTTATTAAAATAAATTCCTTGTATTCATCCGAAATCCGCAAAAAATCTCTAAGAGTTTCATCATCCTCGATGTTAAACTTAGAATAATAAGCAAACCCCTGCAGAGTCACTGAATAAGGAAATCTACCGGTTACTTTAAGGATAACTGAATGCCTCCGCTCACTCATTGTTTTTACGTAACAACGATACCAATATATCGTACTCCATATTAAGCGGCAATTTAACATGACACTGTGGAGTTGACCTATACCTCACTGAGTTATTCTCCACCATAACCTCACCCCCTCCAATAGAATGAAACCCTTATTTTTGGCACTTCAGACATTGTAAAAAAAATGAGGGATAAGGAGAAAAACGAATAATGAACGTATGTTTGAAGTTTAAGTATTGAATGAATTTTCATAAAATTGAAACACCTATAAATAAAGCAAGTGTGAGCTTGGGGTGCAGAATTTTTCAAAGTAATTCGTAGTATTATACTGCGTTTTATGTATTTGAATTATTGTTATGCCAGTTAATTATTATTAGTGGGGCCAAAAATCAGTAAAATCAGTCTAATTTGCAGTATTATACTAGGATTTACCCTAATTTGTAGTATAATACTGCAAAATGCTATTTCAAAAATTAAGTTAGGCTCATTTCAAGCAATTCGTAGTATAATACTGCGAATTGCATAAAAAAATTATTGTTTTAATAATTCGTAGTATGATACTGCGAATTGCTTTAACGGCTAAATTTTCGTTAAAGCAATTCGCAGTATTATATTGCGAATTACCTATTAATGTAACTTTTTTAAAAAACATAAAAAAAGTACTTTTTGTAAAAAAAAAATATCATTTAAGTTTCGGACTCAGTGTAAGGGAAGTCGCATTTGACCCTGTTTAAGGAATTACTTAATCACTTTGAACTTATATGTCATAGAGGACGAACAGTTACATTTTTTTATTCTCCTGAGACTGTGAGAATTAATAACTTCAATTTTTTGTTATCTTCATCTTTTCACACTACCTCGAAATGCTTGCACATCCAATTTCTATCTATTAAAATATTTGTTATTTTCAAAATGAAACAATTACTCACAACATATGTGTTTTAAAATAGAAGGTGCTAAATTAATTACAATGTTATGAATAACATTCTATTTAGAATGAATGTATAGAGTTTGTAATCAATATTGACCCTTATTTTTTAGGATAGGTTTATTTTGGTCCCTCAAATATAACCATGAACATATTTAGTCCTTCAAGTGGGGCACCTTTAGTCTTACTGACATAATCTGTTCAAGATCAATTACGGGGTTGGTTTCGACACTCACCGTCTTTAATTTACTTATCAAAAATATTTTTTGTAAACCAACGTCCACTAATAGTATAGAGCTGATAAATTTAAGATGTTAACCTTGAAACTTTTACTTTTAAAAACTTCGGTTGATTTTTTCAAAAAGGATTAAAATTTAAAAAAAATAGAGCGGCCAAGATTACTTCTAAACATATTATTTAAGCAAATGAAAAGCTAGGTTCTATTATCAATTTTAGCCGATGCCAGAAATTATTTACATTGATTAGTCGAAAAAATATATAAAATTTGTAATTTTTGTATATTAACATACAAAATATATTATATATACAACTTTTATATATTTTTTCTACGATTATTTTTACAACGACTATACAGTGTCATTTTCTCATTGCAAACCGGCACGGAAGGGGATATTTTAAAGGTCAAAATTTTAGAAGATATCATCTAAAAATGAGGAATTAACGTGATAATTTGTGTTATCCAATAAAAGGAGAGGAAACGTTTTGCTTCATAGGAGGAGATTTACTTCATGAATCAGAGTTGGTTACCATCATTAGTATTTTGAACATATTATGTCAGTGAGACTAAAAGTGTTCCACTTTAGCATACATAAGGGCTAAATATGTTCAGGATTATATTTAACTGACTAAAATATATCTACCCTCAAAGATAAGGGACAATATTGGTCAAAAACTCGAATGTATATCTTGTAGAGAGTTTTATTTTATGACTAAGTCATTTTTCCCCTATAAATAAAGGGCTCTTACCCCATTGTAAATCATCTCAAAATTCAATAAGAATTTCCTCTCTCTCTCTTTCTCTGCAATACTGTTCTTCTATTTTTATTGTTTCATTACACGTTATCAACATGAGACTCTACCGTCTCAAGAAGATTAAGGTACGACTTTTCTCTTCTTTTAATTATGGCTGATATTATGAAAAGAAAGTTTGTTGCCCTTAAAATTTCGGGCAAGAACTATATGACATGGGTGTTGGATGTTGAAATCCATTTAGATGCAATAGGTCTTGGAAACTCCATTAAAGACAAAACTAAAGCATCCACTGAAGACTATGCTAAGGCCTTGATTTTCTTGCGCCATCACCTTGATGAAGCGTTAAAAATAAAATATCTCACAGTCAAAGATCCACTTATTTTGTGGAATGGCTTAAAGGAAAGATATGACAACATAAAGTTGGTCACTCTTCCACAAGCACAATATGATTGAGCTCATCTGAGGCTCCAAGGCTTTTATTCTGTTTCTGAATATAATTATGTGATGTTCACACTTAATTCTAAATTGAAACTCTGTAGAGATACTATCATTGATTATGATATGCTTGAAAAACGTTTATAATGTTTCATGCCTTCAATATGGTCCTGCAACAGCAGTACAGAGACAAGAAGTACTCTGAGCTAATTTCTCTTCTCCTTGTGATTGGGCAAAATAATGACTTGCTCATGAAAAATCACGAAAATTGACTCACTGGGTCTACACCATTGCCTGAAGTGGATGAGGTGTATTCCCATTATGCTAAGTGTGGAAAAGGCCATGGCCGTAATCGTGATCATGGTCGTGGCCATGGCCGTGGACAAGAAAGAAATTTTTCTAGTGTTAATCACCCTCCAAAGAAAAAAAACCACCAAAAGCTGAAAGGGAAATATGAGAAGCCAAAGGCAAATGGTTCCGAAACTGAATGTTATTGTTGTGGTGGAAAAGGACATTGGGCAAATATTTATCGTGTACCAAGACATTTAGTTGTGCTTTATCAAGTATCTCTAAAGAAGAAAGGCCCTGAAGCCAATTTTATCTCTGACAATAATTTTGACATCACCCACTTGGATGTGGCAGACTTCTTTGAGCGCCCTAATAGAAAAATAGACCACTTGATCGGTTATAGATCTGTGGTTAGAGATGATTGAGTAGTTTAATTTTTATTTTTGTCTGTTCGTAGTAGTTAATGAATAAATATCATGTAATTACACTTCTTTACATGAGTAGCAGTTATTAATATCAATTATTATCATTTGTTTATGAAATAGTATTAGTTCGTCTTGATTAAATTCTAGTATTCGTTTTAATCAATATTTCAGTTTTTCTTTATTCTCGATGCTTGTTACTTAAAAAGAAACTTTGTTACATTCTTTCAAAACTAACTAATTAATGATCCAAAACATCCTGATTGTAATTCCTAAAGTGGTGCTATCTTTGTCTACAAAACTTATATTGGAGACTATTAGCACAATATTATTCTATATACAGATCAAGAATATGACGAATCAATTATTTTTGACCATTTCGGTTAATGGCATTGAAAGCGATTATTATCATGCTAGAAAGATTGATTACTTGATCTCCTTTATTGACATCTCCTTTATTACTTGATCACCTTTGAGGTCGAATGAAACTTTTGCATGTATCGGCCATTATGGTGTAGTACTGTTGCTTAGCTTGGTAGTTGTTTTTTTTCTTCTTTTTCATTAAACTAACATTTCTTTGTTGTGTGCAACCTTATGAAAATTTTGATACATAAGTAAAGGAAATTAGTCTCTACACACAGACACACATATATACATATATATATATATATATATATATATATATATATATATATATATATATATATATATATATATATATATAACGGACACGTGTGTGTGAATATTTTAAACGTGATTAAAAGCACTATAGTAGTGTTTTTGTTTCGTGTTTATGATAATAGTAAGGTTTGTTTCTTTTCCTTTTTTTCGAAAAAACTGATATTTATTCGTATATTTCTTTTGTATCTCAAACCATGAAAATTAAATATGGATACTATTTGACTCAAACGATGTTAAGTTTTTTTAAGCAAATCAACCAAAGATATGAAGGGATAAATCGTAGTTGAAGATAATAACTCCCAGGATAGTTTCAATAATCGGAACAATAATAGCAGTAAAGGAAAGAGATAGAGAGAGAGAACAAGAGAATGATATGGTATAAATATTATACAGAGAATTAGTTTTTCTCTTACAAGTTATCTATCTATTACAAGGTTCGGATCCCCTTTATATAATGAGGGGAACTCGAGTTCAGTCCTTAGAGTGATGACGCCAGTATACTTTATAGCGGAGTCGATAACAGGTCGAGGACGTCCCTCCTCTCACCCCGAGTTCGTTCCTTCATTTCAGTTTGTAAACATTCGGTGGTTAGTCATGTTAACGATAGGACGTAGTTGGTCAAATTCGACTCCATACAGTTAGTTCATCTCCTCGTCGGGGTCGCAACGGTATTCATCCTCGATAGGCAGAATCAATACGTCCGTCAGGGAGAGTTTGACTCGTTGACTTGACACGATATGACCGATGTAAAACATCAATCATTCCTGTCAGAACGTTGAAATGGAACGTTTCGTCTTGGGTATCGTCAGTGTTCGCATGCATCATCATTATGCGTATTCTTGAGGCAGAAAAGTATTGATGCTTTGGCGCTTGGTTTCCCGCATTGATTTGAAATCTGACGTCTCGATTCTAGTGCCACCCAACCATATAAATAGGGGAAGGGTTTAATTTTGTTGGAGAACTTTGGTCATCCCAGAGACTTTCCTAGCCCTCTTCTATTGATTTTCGTGTTTTTGTACTCTCCGTTCTTGACCAGAGATTTTTCTTCTTCGTCATTTATTTTCGCATGATCTTTTTTGAATAAAATATTCCCTAGTCTCGCCGCACCAACGAAAAGGTTCACGAGCTGGTTCCATCAAAGCCATCGCTCTCCTTTAATGGTGGGGAGGTAGAAGTGGAAGAGGATATTATTCCTCTCGCGGTGGAATCTCTATTACCGAGGCATTCTCTGCCTCAATATGGTTTCAACAAGGATTTTGCAGTTACCGCTGCAGTGCATTCTGACACGGTACAGAACCACTTGGACGACCTCCGCGCAAAATATGGCATTCCAAACCACAAAGAGATGGTCCCTATGGGGGAGGGGGGAGGGATCACGTTGATGTTCACAGGCCATGCTATTGTGCCTTTTATGAGTACCCCTTCTTGATAGGATATATATGGTATTCCCTTTTTTCCCTTGGCGGAGGAGTTCTGCATATTCTATTGACTAACTATGTAGTACTGGCAGGATGTAGCGTCTCTGTCCATCATCTCTTGCACTTATTCATAGCTGGTTTCCTTAGAGGGACTATGGTGCACTTAAGGATGCGTGGTACGAAGGGATTGGTGGTGGGAACCGATGACCGATCGAGCCATAAATTCTGGCACAAATATTTCTTTGTTAGTACTGAGCATATGGTCTCCAACCCCACTGGTTTCTAGAAAGGTGGAACATAACACGTAAGTATCGTAGCTCATCAAGTTCTCTTGCACGTTGTTATCGTAGTTCTAACTTCCATATTACATCCATGGCTCGTCCGCCCCAACCCATTGTTTGGCTAAAGAGCTGGGTTGCCGGCTTGATATCTCACGCGGAGGAAACCTAGACTTAGTTTGCCTTCATGCAGTGCTATGGCCCTCAAGTTTCTACATGTAAACTTCCAATTTTGCTTTGTTGGTTAGACGACCTTACCTAACTGTGTTTTTGTGGTGATAGATCGAGGAGCTTCTAGGAAGAAGGTGACATCCCCTGCTTCCGTGCGTCCTATTACCGATGTGGACACTCAAGATATTCTATGCTAGTCTATTCGTGAGGGTCATTCTCTAACACCCCATCCGAGAGCAACATCCGCGGCTGTGACCATAGAGGAGCCAACTTTGTTGACACCGGCTCCATAACCGGCCGACGAATCTCCTTATGGTGAGGAGCCGTCGGAAAGGAAAAGGAGAAGACTAGAGTTGGGGAAAGGGGTGGTTGTTGAAGCTAATGACGGTGGGACATCTCGGGTGGCCTCGACGCCCGTATCTATGGCCAACGCTATTCGATCGGGGAGGTCAGTACATGAAGAGAGAGTCAGCCCAAGAGTAAGTTCGGTGCATCCCGCTGAGGGTAGTTCAGCAACTAATGTTGGTGGGCCTAATGTGGAAGCCAATGAATCGGGTTCAGACGTTGCCCTTGATGACGCAATGTTTTTGGGTTTCATACCCAAGTGGAGGTGTCTCGGAAGGTCGCATCGTCGCTTACCCTGTTTTGCATCGCCCTTGAGAGTGGGATGCTCAGGATAATGAACGATGCGGAACTGTCTCGGAAGGTTGCCGGTATGGCATTACAGGTAGGTTTCATCACCTCAATGTTTTCTTCTTTGCTCATTGTGACATGGGTACAGAAATATGCTTACCCTTTCTTTGTTTATTTTTTTAGACCCTCGTCCTAGAGGTGGAGAGAGACCGTCGTGAGCGGAAGAGGACGGACCTCTATAAGAAGGTGTTGAGAAGTGTTGGACCCTGAGTTCCAAGTATTCCGCGAGGGGCTTAAAGAGAGGGAGGCCCAATTGGAACATACGGGGCAGAGCTGGAGGAGACGAACGATGAGCTTCTGAGAGTCATTGATCATAACAGTGAGCTGGAGGTTCTCCTTAGGTCAAAGGATAATGAGCTCAAATTGAATCGAGGGGTGGTTGTAGAGAATACCGACTTACATCAAAGGGTAGCAGGTCTGACCACTGATCTTGGTGTTCGAATGGCAGAAATTGATAGAATTAAAGGAGAGCTAAGTGTGAATGCTGACAACGTGGCCGTGTTACAGAGGTAAGTCGCCCTCCGAGGTCTGAGAAAGCGGGATGCCATTCTCAGCCCTCCTCGTCTCGTTCCCCATCTGGCTGGGGCCCGCATCATAGTGCCTATGAAACGTGGGTCTATGTAGAGGCTCGGCTTGATATATTCAGAGCTTTACATGCAGAGGATCGAGCTACGAAGGCAGAGGTACAAGCAGTGTGACAAGAAGTGCACGCAGCTCGTGAATCATGTGGGTATTACCCTGACTCTCCCGATGGGAAGGATGCTGCTTTCGAGGACGTCGATCGCCTTAACTCGGATGCATGGTACAAGGACGCTTATCCCGCACGGGGTGGTAGCTAGTTTAAGCTTGTTTGTTTTTGCTTCCGCATATTCTTTGGTTGTGTGTTGCACTAAAAATCTGTCCATGTGGACAATTATATATAATTTTTGTTGTAATATAAACTTTTATTTTTGTCACTTCGTTTGTTTGTTTCTTTTTCCTTTTTGTTGTTTTAGTTTTATACTTAGCCTTCGCAGATATTTCCTTTTAGGAGATTTTGTCTTGGTTTGAATGAGATCAAACTGACATTGGACTTGTTCGTTAGGATGTTGCTTAGACTGTTGTCGAGGTAACATCTGTCGTGATTTGAACGAGATTGAATGATGTTGATGGACTTAGCTGTTAAGATATTATTTCAACTGATGTCGAGGTAACATCCACCGTGGTTCGAACGAGGTCGAACAATGTCGATGGCCTTTTCGACTATCATTTAAGTAACGTCCGTCGTGGTTTGAACGAGGTCGAAAAATGTCGATGGCCTTAATAGTTAGGATATTGCTTCGACTGTCATTGAGGTAACACCTATCGTGGTTCGAACGAGGTCGAACAATATCAATGGCCTTAGTCGTTAAGATGTTGTTTCGCTATCTTCGAGGTAACATCCGTCGTGGTTTGAACGAGGTCAAACAATGTCGATAGCCTTAGCCGATAGGATGTTGCTTCGAATGTCATCGAGCTAACATCCGCTGTTGTTCGAACAAGGCCGAACTATGTTGATAGGCTTAGACGTTAGGGTTTTCCTTTGACTATCGTCAATGTAACATCCATCGTGGTTCGAATAAGGTCGAACAATGTCGATGGCCTTAGCAGTTAGGATGTTGCTTCGACTGTCATTGAGGTAACATCCATTGTCATTCGAACAAGGTCAAACAATGTCGATGGCCTTAGCCATTAGGATATTTCTTTGACTGTCATCAAGGTAACATCCGTCATGGTTCGAACGAGGCCGAAAAATGTCGATGGCCTTAGTCGTTAAGATGTTTCAATGGAGATTCAACTTTTGTTCATATCGTGGAGATTTCTGTTTACATAATGGAGATCGACACTTTTGTTCATATAAAGGATATTATTGTTTATACGATGGAGATTGACTTCTATTCATACAATGGAGATCGACATCTGCTCATACAATGGAGATCGACTGGATAGAGATTGACTTCTGCATATATAATGGAGATTGATTGGGGTAGTCCTTTCATTAATTCGGTCTAGAGACTGTGTTGATGGACCGGGATGATGAATTGTGATTTTGATCCATGGGGCATCCCCTTTTCCGCCTCGTTAAAAAACTTCCCCGAGAAAACCCAATTGAGACAAAACTCAGGTGAGGGAAAAAGAGTACGACTTAGGAGACACATCTTAGAAGTGGAAGTACTTGAGGTGAGCGCGTTCCAGTTATTTTGGAGTGGTTTTCCCTCCATAGTTTCCAGTTGGAATGCTCCCTTATTTGCGGTTGTTGTGATTTTATACGGTCCTTCCCAATTGGCTCCCAACTTTCCCTCGTTTGGGTCTTTTGATGCCAGCATTTTGGCCTTGAGGACGTATTCACAAACTTTGAGTGATCATACTTTGGCTTTTATATTGTAGTATCTTTGTACATGTTGTTTTTGGGCTATCATTCTTATGTGGGCCATGTCTCTCCGCTCTTCGACTTTATCTAGGTCTTGTAACCTATTTTCATCGTTACCTGCCACACTGCCATAGGAGTATCTCAGGCTTGCCTCCCCGATCTCGACGGGTATAATAGTATCGGTTCCATATACTAGTTAATATGGCATTTCTCCTATGCTGGACTTTGGTGTTGTTCGGTAAGCCCATAGTACTTTGGGCAGTAATTCGGGCCAAAAACCTTTACTTTCCTCAAGATTATTTTTTAATATCTTCAATATTACTTTGTTGGAAGACTTGGCTTGACCGTTGGCAGCTGGGTGGTACGGAGTAGAGAGTATCCGCTTGATGTGCCATTTTTCGAAGAACTCAGTCATTTTCTTTCCGATGAACTAAGGTCCATTGTGGCAGCTGATTTCTTTCGGGATGCCAAAATGACATATAACATTTTTCAATATAAAAGCGATGATCTCCTGTTTGTGTATTTGGGTGTACACACCTACTTCCACCCATTTGGAGAAATAGTCAATTAAAACTAAAAGGAAACATACCTTTCCTCGTCCAGCCGGCAGGGGGCCGATTATGTCCATCTGCCATTTTATGAGGGGCCATGGCGAAGTGACTGAATGGAGGAGTTCTCCCGCTTTATGTATCATGGGGGCGTACTTTTGGCACTGCTCGCATCTCTGGACGTAGTCTGCTGCTTCTTTTTTCATAGTAGGCCAGTAATAACCAGCGCGAATGAGGTATCGGACAAGAGCACGGTTCCCATTATGGGCACCGCAATAGCCCACATGCACCTCCTCCAATACTTGTCTTGTTTGGTGGGGTCCGAGGTATTTAGCGAGGGGGCTGTCGAAAGTTCTTTTGTAGAGGTCGTGATTTACCATGCTGTATCGGGCCGCTTGCACTTGGAGTTTCTTGGCTTCTTTTTTGTCTTGCAAGAGCGTACTGTCCTGTAGATAGGGGTGTTCATGGTTCGATTTGGATCAATTTTTCCCTTAAAAGAAACCAAACCAAGTAAGTCAGTTTTTCAAATATTTGACCAAACCAAACGAATTAAGTCGGTTTTTCTTGATTCGGTATATGTCGATTTTTCGGTTTTTTTGGTTATATGTCAATTTTTTCTTAAATACCTGATATACACTACCAAACACATATTCCCGCGACCACATTTTGAATGTAACACTATCAAATCAATTGCCCTTTGAGAAATCTATTATTTACCAAGATATATTAATGATAATTGAATCAAATAGTGATGAATAATTTAAGGACTCAATTAAAAATATGTGATTAATTAAATAAGTGATGACCCTTTGGGTCGTCACACCAATCAAACCAGAATGTAAGGTAAACAACTATATTAAAAGTGCAAACTATTAACATTTACCATAATTTTTTTGAAACTTTGTATAACAATATCCATATATATATATAAGTGTAATAATAAATTTGAAATAGCTACTCGTATGGTCGGTTTGATTCGATTTTTTCTGATTAAAACCAAAACCAAACCAAATTTGATCGGTTTCTAAAATTCAAAACCAAAACCAAACAAAACCAAAAAGTATCAGTTTTTTTGGTCGGTTTGGTTTGGTTTTCGATTTGGTTCAGTTTTTCGAGTTTTTATGAACACCCCTACCTGCAGATAGGATACAAAGATATTGCGCTAGTCCCAAGTTAAGTTCAAGGAAAACACCTCGGCGTGATCTATGGCCGAATGGAGAAGAACGACTTCGGATTTCGCTAGGCATACGAGCAGACTCTCGCCTGGCTCTGCCTTGACGAGTAGTAGCGGTGAGGACAGATATGCTTTCAGTTTCCTCAGGGCATCAATGCTTTCCTTGTTCGGTTGTAGTCCATGATCTTTTTCAGTAAATTGAAGAACTTGTGGCACATGTCAGAAGATCGTGAAATGAACCTTGATATGGTGACTATCGCCTTGTCAGCTTCTGTACCTATTTCTTGTTGTTCAGTACCTTGAGTATCGTGTCTATGGCCTTGATCTGATCCAGGTTGACCTTGATGCCTCGTTGTGACACGAGGAAACCCAGAAATGTTCCTGAGGCCACGCCAAAGGCGCATTTTTACAGATTTAGTTTCATCCTATACTGCTTCAATATCTCGAATGCTTCTTTCAAATGACCGATATAGTCTTCTTTTCTTTACTGATTTCACCAGCATGTCATCGATATAGACCTTCATTGTCTTTTTGAGTTGTTCCTCCAACATCTTGGTAACTAACATTTGGTATGTGGCTCCTCTATTCTTAGGTCCGAATGGCATCACTTTATAACAATAAGTCCCTAGGTGGGTGATGAAAGTTATTTGCTCTTGGTCCTCCTCGACCATTAGGATTTGGTTGTTATCGGAGTAGGTGTCCAAGAAACTCAACAGTTTGTGTCCCGCTGTTACGTCGATCAGTTGGTCGATATGGGGCAACAGAAAGGAATCTTTTGGACATGCCTTGTTCAGATCGGTGAAGTCCACGCACATTCTCCACTTGCCATTTTTCTTTTTAACCATGACCACAATAGCGATCCATTAGGGGTATTTCGATTTTCTGATGGAGCCATTGGCCATTAATTTGTCCACTTCTTCACTGACTGCCTCATTGATTGCGGCATTGAATTTCCTCCTCATCGGTCATACGGGCGGATAGAGAAGATTGTTATTCAACCTATGAGTGGCGATGTCTTTCAGAATCCCCGGCATATCTAAGTGTGAAAAGGCAAATAGATCGGCATTGTTAGGTAAAAATTCATAATACTTACCTAGCTCGGAGAGGTCGTGTCCGATATAAGACTTTTTGTATCATCGGCATCATCCAGGTGTACTGTGTCGAGATCTTCGATAGTTACAATACAAGTCTCTACACACCGGGCTCTATGATGACTTCTGCTGGCAAGTCAATTTTAACTCCCGACATGGCTGATTGCTATGCCCCCACGCTTGCCCTTTTTAACTACTTGGTATGCGTGCAATCTTGGTTGATCTGGTAGCAATCCTGGGCAGTGCGCAGCTCACCTCGAATGCTGAAAATTCCCCACGGTGTGGGAAACTTAATTACCTAATAGAATCTTGAGGGGATGGCTTGCATGGCGTGTATCCATGGGCGTCCTATGATGGCATTATAGGCAGTTTCGTGGTCCATGAAGTGGAACATAGTTTCCAGCGTGACTCCCCCAGTGAGGACTGGTAGTGCTATTTCTCTATATGTCCGTTCTACTGCATTATTAAAACTTGTTAGTGTTATGTAACATGGTATTATCTTATCCTCGAGCTTCATTCACATGAGAACTCTCAGGTGCATAATACACGCACCACTTTCATTGTCTACCATAATTCTCTTCACATCTGTATCAGAAATGCGTAATGTTATGACTAAAGAATCGTAATGAGGGAAAGGCAAATCGTCGGCATCTGACTTTTTAAAGATGATACTGTCTTTGAAGCCATCATACCGTTCGTGAGTGATTGTATGTTTCAGCTTATGCACGGTGGTGAACTTTATGTGGTGGATCACTGCGTCATCGCCACAACTGATAATTATTTGTATGGTATGTGCTGGCGACAGTGACATTAGAGGTCCTTGATATGGGTCACGTCCTTTGGCAAAGTTGGCCTTTCCCTTATCGCCAAGCAGTTCTTTTAGGTATCCCTGGTTCATCATTCTGACCACCTCTTGTCGTAAACCTATGCAGTTTTCAGTCTTGTGCTTTCTTTCCTGATGAAATTCGCGGAGGACATTTGACGTTCTTGCATTTGGGTCTGATTTCATCTTTTATGGCCATTGCACCTCCGTGCCCAACTTGTCTAGTGCGTACACTATTTATGAAGGGTAAACACAAAAGTTATGAGCAGATAATAATGGAAGCATACCTTTTTCATTTCAAGGGGGCGCAATATGTCACGACATGACATCTGCATGCCTCGGGGGAGGCGGATTAGGATTTCTGACATAGGGCTAATGCCTTTCTCGATTGAAGCATTTTAGTTGATCCCTTCGTCCATCGCTACGTCGATCCCTCCTTACCTCGAACTGTACTGATGTTAGCCGCTGGGTTGGATCGTTGAGATCCTCTTTATCTGCTCTTACTTCGGCATAGTAGGCGTTATGGATTTCCTCCCATGTGGTAGGAGGGTACTTCATGAATCTATTGAGTAACTTCTTGGTTGCCTTCGACCCGCTTCTACTTAATCTGTTTTGGAAGGCTGCAACTGCCATTCCTTCTGACATATTTGGCAGTCCCATTCCTACCCTATTGAATCGATATAGAAAGTCACAAAGCCCTTCTCCCGCCGTTTGTCTAATGGAAAAAGATATCATTCAACCTAGCTTTAGCCTTCTTTACTCCTACAGGAGCAGTAGAGAATTTATCTGCCATTTTCTCGAACGTCGATATCGATCGTGCTGGTAGCTGAGAATACCAGGTTAACGTTCCTCCTGTCAGAGTCTCACCAAACATTTTCAACAACATAGATGCCACTTGTTCTTTTGACAAGTACTTGCCTTTTACCGCAGTGACGTAATGAATCAGGTGATTTTTTGGATCTGTGGTCCCGTCATATATTCTCAAGTATGGTGGCATTTTAAAGGTATTCGGGATGGAGTGGGGAGCAGCTACTATACGACTGCTCGACAAACTTTCCCACATCGCATTTTGGCAGCAACTTAGGGGCATTGGGTATTTTGTCAACCCTTTCCTAGTGTTCTTTCATTTGGTCATGAATCATTTTGTTCTCATTTTCCATTTCTTCCATTTACTTTAGGATGATCGCGAGTGTACCATCACTTGCATTGGTGGCAGTATGAGTGTTGATTGTTTGTACAGTTCTTGGCTCGCCAGTGACAACAGCGACTTCTACCGTCGGCGAATCTCCGGTATTTCCTATAGGGGATTTTTTAAGCACGGTGTTTAGAGTGCTTGTCAACCACTCATCTAACAACTTTTGGACTACTGGTGGTGTTTCTTTCACCGTAGATGTTTAAGTCCCTCTTTCGCACAAGACCATCGGATACTCGAGTATAGAGGGTGAGATCTCTCCCTCCGTATACCTTTTGGTGTTATATTCTTGTTATCTTCTCTACCAGCTTCGTTGAGGGAGTCAAAGAGATTGTTTTGGGATATTTTCTATTGCCTTCAACCTTGCTTCTTTCTCTGCCATCGCTGGTTTCTATGGAGTGTGAAGGATAGAGATCGTTGATTTTGATATCCTAAGTGAGAACTACGATTTCAACTACCGAAATCCCCACAGACGGTGCCAAATTATTTGACTCAAAAGATGTGAAACCTTTTTTAAGCAAATCAATCAAAGAGATGAAGGGGTAAGTCGTAGTTTAAGATAATAACCCCCAGGATCGTTTCACTAATTTGAACAATAATTGTAGTAAAGGAAAGAGATAGAGAGGGAGAAGGAGAGGATGATATGGAGATAAATATTAGAGAGAGAATCATTATTTCTATTACAAGTTATCTACCTATTACAAGTTTTAGATCTTCTTTATATAATGAGGGGGACTCGAACTGAGTCCTTAGAGTGATGGTGTCACTGTACTTTATAGCGGAGCCGATAACAGGTCGAGGTCGTGCCTCCTCTCACCCTAGGGTCATTCCTTCATGTCGTTTCGTAAACATTCGGCGGTTAGTCATGTTAACAATAAGACGTGGTTGGTTAAATTCGACCCCATATAGATACCTCACAAAGCAAACTTGGATTAAAATTCAATTGTATAAATACTAGTTTAATTGATTCATGTATAACACATATAATATTCAAAGAGAAGAATATTTCTCTCATTTATATATGTGTAAGGCAAATGTTACTACAATTTATGGTAGTATTAAATTAATTGAAGACTCTGGAAGAGCTACTATAAATCTGCATAAGGGAACAATACTTATCATAGAGAATGCAATGTTCTCCTCCAAGTCCAAGAGGAACTTGTTGAGTTTTAAAGATATCTGTCGAAATGGATATCATATTGAGACAATAGATGAGAATAATCTTGAATATCTTATCATTACCAAGAATGTCTCTGGCCAAAAGAGGGTTATTGAGAAATTCTCATCTTTATCTTGTGGCCTATATTGGACAAGAATTTGTGCAATTGAGGCATATTCTATCGTAAACCAAAGGTTACTGATTTCAATATTTTTGTACTTTGGTATGATCGATTGGGACACCCCGGATCAATTATGATGAGACGAATTATAGAAAACTCAAATGGGCGTCCATTAAAAAATTTAAAGATTCTTTTAAATAATGAATTTTCTTGCATTTCTTGTTATCAAGGCACGTTAATTATTAGACCATCACCAACAAAGGTTAGAATTGAGTCCCCTGCATTTTTGGAGTGTATACAAGGGACATTTGTGGAAGTATTCACCCACCTAGTGGGTCGTTTAGATATTTTATGATCTTAATAGACACATTTTTTAGATGGTCCCATGTGTGCATATTGTCATCTCGCAACCTCGAGTTTGCAAAATTAATGGCACAAATAATTCGATTAGCGCACAATTTCTCGATAATCCAATTAAGTCTATTAGACTTGATAATGATGCTGTTTTTATCTCACATTTAATGATTATTGCTTATCAAATGGGATAAAAGTGAAATATCATGTAGTCATGTTCACACTCAAAATAGTCTTGCAGAGTCTTTAATTAAACGTCTGCAATTGATAGTAAGACCGTTACTCATGAAAACGAGGCTCCCACTTTTGTTTGGGGTCACACCATTTTGCATGCAACAATACTAGTTTGTCTGAGACCGACAAATTATCATAAATATTCTCCGATGCAATTAGTTTTGGGTCATGAACCAAATATATCCCATTTAAGAATTTTTGGATGCGCAGTATATGAGCTTATAGCACCGCCATATCGTACCAAAACAAGGTCCACAAAGAAGGTTAGGAATATATGTTGGGTTTGAATCGCCCTCCATTATTCACTACCTTGAAACATTGACGGGGGATTTGTTTACTACACAATTTACAGACTGTCGATTCGATGATACACATTTCCCAAAATTAGGGGAAGAAGGTGAAACCAAACGGAAAATTTTGTGAAAAAATCTATCATTATCTCATCTTGATCCATGTGCCTCTATTTGTGAAACAATGGTGCAAAAGATTATCCATTTGCAGAGAATAGCAAATTAAATTCCAGGCGCTCTTACGGATTTGAAAATGATAACAAAATCACATATCCCTGCAGAGAAAATTTCAACCCGTATTTATGTCCCTGTTGGACAATCTTCTACTGTCATAGCTAATGAGTCAAAAGCACGTCTAAAACGTGGGAGACCATTATGTTCCAAAGATTAAAATCCTAGAAAAAGGAAAACAAATGATCAAACTGACACTACGATGAAATCTACGATTTAATGAATTCTGAGATTCATGAGAAATCTACTGAGCCCGAGACTCAAGAAAATAAGGAAGTATCAATAAATCCAATCGATATTGAGACAAATTTGAATCGAGTGAATATAGTGGTGGATTATGTCTTTGCATATAATGTTGTATTTAGCATTATACAAGATAGTGATGATCTTAAATCTCAATCTATTGGAGAATGTAGACAAAGACGTGATTGGCCAAAATGGCAAGAAGCAATCTAATCAGAGTTGAATTCACTTGCAAAACGTTAAGTTTTTGGGCCTGTAGTCCAAACACCAACTAATGTTAAGCTGTTGGTTATAAATGGGTCTTCGTAAGCAAGAGGATGAGAAAAATGAGGTACAAAGATATAAGACACGCCTTGTTGCACAAGGATTTTCACAATGGCATGGTATTGATTATGAAGAGACATATTCACCCGGCCGTTATGGATAATGTAACGTTCTGTTATCTCATTTTTACTGTCAATGAAAAGCTTGACATGCATTTAATGGATGTGGTTACCGCATATCTTTATGGCTCACTTGATAATGAGATATACATGAAAATTCCCAATGGATTTAAAATGCCAAACGCACATAATTCAAAGTCCCGGAAAATATTTTCAATCAAATTGCAAAGATTTTTGTATGGTCTAAAACAATCAGAACGAATATGGTATAATCGTCTTAATGAGTATTTATTAAAGTAAGGCTATATAAAAATGATGCCATTTGCCCATGTAATTTTATAATGAAAACAACATTGGAGTTTGTAGTACTTGCCGTATATGTTAATACCTTATTGGAACTCCTATAGCACTCCAAAAGGCAATTAATTATTTAAAGAAGGAATTTGAGATGAAAGATCTCGGAAAGACAAAATTATGTCTTGGTTTGCAAATTGAACATTTGGCAAATGGAATTTTTATTCATCAATCTGCCTATATAGAAAAGGTATTGAAATGGTTTTACATGGACGAAGCACATCCATTAAGTAATCCGATGGTTGTTCGATCACTTAATGTGAATAAGGATCCATTCCGGCCTCAAGAAAAGAATGAAGAGCTACTAGGTCCTGAATACCATATCTTAGTGCAATAGGTGCGCTAATGAATTTTGATAATACTACAAAGCCTAACATAACATTTTTAGTTAATGTCTTATCCTACAAGGAGACATTGGAATGGAATCAAACACATATTGCAGTATCTATAAAGAACTGCCAATATGAGCTTATTTCATGGCAATAATTGCAGTTATGATCTTGTTGGTTATGTCGATGCTAGGTATTTATCTGATCTACAGAAGGCTCGATCTCAATCAGGCTATGTGTTTACCTGTGGAGGCACTACCATATCTCGGCGAGTGACTAAACAATCAATTGTGGCTACTTCATCTAATCATGTTGAGATAATTAATATTCATGAAGCAAGTCGAAAATGTGTGTGATTGAGGTCTATAATACATCTTATTCGAGATAAATGTGGTTTGAAATTTGACAAACTGCCCACGATTTTATACGAAAACAATGCAGCATGCATAACTTAATTGAAGGGAGGATTCATAAAAGGAGATATGACGAAGCACATTTCACCAAAGTTATTTTTCACACATGATCTTCAAAATAATGGTGATATCAATGTGCGAAAAATTCATTCAAGTGATAATATAGCTAATTTGTTCACCAAGTCTCTACCGACGTCAACCTTCAAGAAGCTAATGTACAAGATCTGGATGCAAAGGCTCGAGGATGTAAATTGATGCTCTCATCATGGGAGTTAATGCGTGTTACACTCCTTTTTCCTTACAAAGTTTTGTCCCACTAGGTTTTCCTTGCAAGATTTTTAACGAGACAACCAAAAGGCGTATTATTAAATATGTGTATTCTTTTTCCTTTTCTAGAATTTTTTTCCCGTTGAATTTTATTTTAGTTAAGGTTTTAAAGAGGCACATTACTTATCGAGTAGACATTCAAGGGGGAGTGTTATGAATAGAATTCCATTAGAGTGAATGTCTATCTTGTAGAGTTTTAATTTGTGACTATGTTATTTTTCTCCTATAAATTAAAGAGTCTTAGTCTTAACCCATTGTATATCATGCCTAAATTCAATAAAAATTTCTTTCTCTGCAATATTGTTCTTCTACTTTTATTTTTTCATTACTACAACACTTATTTTAAATTAAAAAATGATTCGAATGTTTAATTACTTCTCATGATACCAAACATGGTGCACGGAATTACCAAGTAGGCTTTCCGAAAACACTTTTAAGAAAGCAAGATATCTTGAGCTTCAAAGAAATTTTACGACTCCACTAATTATCATCCGTTGCATTTAAGAAAAGACGAAACACGTACATCTGCAATTACGAACATCAAATTATTCTGTGCTTTTAGTCCATCGTTATCAGCAACTATCTTAAATCAGTAGCAAGTAGCAACCCACGGATGGTCTACTTCTCAATGTCAAATTTACACTTAGCAGGCAAGACAAATGAATAATTTAAGAGCAACATCTGAAAACGGTCATTCAGGGCCTTTCCCTACTAAAATAAATATGGTACAAAAATGGTTATCCTACTGTAGATGTTCCTGACCATCAAAAGGCCCATGTGATTTCCTAATTTCTGACTGACCAGTCCCGGAAGCTGCAAAACCATAAGCTCCAGCAGCAGCAGCAAGGACAACAAAAACCATGGAGAAAAGTTGAAAGTTCGCTAGCAACTCGCCTCGAACCTCTCTATCTGGTGAAAGACACATGACGTCGTTCCCCTTAAGTTGGCAACCATCTGGCATCATGGGACCATACAGAGTGAATGCAGTTTGGTAGAACCAAAGGCCTTGAAGTGTTACAGAAATGCCACTAGCCAAGTCAACAGGGAAGCTGGTTGGCATAAGAGCTCCAGCGATAGTTGACAATACACAGAGGCCTATGAGGAGGACAAGGATAAGGTGATAGTATCCTTCAAGGCCTTTGTGGGTGGTGGAGTGGAAATAGAACAAGAAATACTCTGCACAGAAAGCCGTGGCCACGATCAAGCAGAGAGCTCCATCAGGCAAGGGAAGAAAACTGCACAATGAGAGCACAATGTGTTAAGAGTTAAGAGAGACATACAAATAAAAGTGTTCAAAGTTTGGCAGAGTATAGTTTATTTATAAGTCCACATATACTGAGACCCCTTATCCAACAATTGAGGGTAGCCGGGAAGTAGACCTTCAAAAACCAATCATATGATTAATACAATGAATGTATGCAATGGCTACATCTTAACTAGATTTTTCCTCACTCACTAAATGATTGTGAATAATCGAATATTTTGCTTCTACGTAGTAAAGGGTCCAGAAACTGTAATTGTAATCGTGCTCTCATTAATATCTTAGCTACTAACCAATAGTAAGATGACAAAATTACTCTCAAGAAATAAGCAATCATTGAGAAGGAGGAGAATTCGAACACATTGTATGATAGCACAACAAATTCATGAAACCCACTGGGTGCAAACAATTTCTGATGGCCATCGGACTGGGTAAAACCTGAATTAACCGTAGTGCACTTGTGGGGAACTCCTTGCCAAGGGCCTGTGGACCCCTGGGATTAGTCGGGGCTCGAAGAGACTCGAATACCCGGCGCAAATAAAAAAAAAAAGTTGGTGATGGTATGGTCCTCTAGTTTTTCTCCTGTTGATTTCAAATAAAAACTGATTCCAAAACACATCTTTGGAGCATGATTTCCGATCAGGATTGCATGAGTAGCAGACATTCTAGGGAATCCAGACCCCATTTTGGTAGACCAGCAAGAGAGATTCAACAATTATTGATGTAGGTGTAAGAAACATCAGACATCACTAATTTAACATATACTCAGTATTCTTTTGCATGCATCAATTCATCCAGAAACATTTTTTATAACCGGGAAATCCCTGAGGACCAGTGCATGTCCTCCAGAAACTTAGAATTTGTGCAATTGTATTAGTATGTTTTTCAAATATAAGCATGTTCATTGACGTGCAAACTCAGGTCTCACTCTTTATATTCAATCCTATAACTTCTGAAAGGAACTACGCAGTTCATGAACTTAGTATCCTTTAAGTGAAATAACAAAGCAGGAATTGACTCCCTTTTCTAAGTGGAGAAGCATGGTTCATCTCTGGTTCCAACTAACCAAATGTTAACAAGATGTATGACTGAATTCATAATTGCAGTTCCTACAACTCCCACTAAAAGATCTTTGTTCTGTCAGTTTCCAACCACCTGTTATACCTAAGTGGTACCCCTATGTGTTAGGGTGTTTGTTCTGACTGTTTCCCTTTAACTTTGAATGTTGCTTAAGACTAGAAGAGCTAAAAGCGGGGATATCTAGAAACAGGAAAACAGAAATAAAAGGGAAATAGACGGTGCATCCCACAGGACAAATCAAGGAAGGGCAGTTAGAAGGCTAGAAAAGGGCTTAGTCGATTAGAGAAATCTTGCAATTTTCCATTGGCAAGGGGGGAAAACCTCACTTGGTTTGCATGTGTTACAATCTTTGTCATTTTCAACTTTTCTCAGGGCTGGAGGAGCAGACTTCTACAATAAGGTTTCAAAGATAAGTAGGCCTAGGGAAAAGAAAACTCACTAGACGTATAGTACAACAACAACAACAACTACTACCCAGCATAATCCCACAAGGTGGGGTCTGGGGAGGGTAATATGTAGACAAGCCTTACCCCTACCCGAAAGGGTAGAGAGGCTGTTTCCAATCGACCCTCGGCTTAGAGAAGAGAAGGGAAAGCAACAACAAAACAAAAACAAAAGAGCATTAGTAATTCCGGCAGAAAATCGCATAAATAGTTATCTAAACATAAGAATTATACATAAAATGGCATGCAATAATATCAAACAGTAGCTACCATAAATAACTACCATAAGGGGAACACAATCCAATGTACGAATCATCTATGAGTCGCCTTGACAAGCCTCACCCAACCCCGGGAAAGGAGTACCAAAAATCCTAGGAGCCCCTATCCTACAACCCTGATACTAGACCTCCAGACTTTTCTATCAAGGGTCATGTCCTCGGAAATATGCATCCTAGCCATGTCATGCCTAATCACCTCTCCCCAATACCTCTTAGGCCTCCCTCTGCCTCTCCTCACGCCGACCACCGCCAGTCGCTCACAACTTCTCACCGGGGCATCAGGACTTCTCCTCCGCACATGCCCGAACCACCCGAGCCTCGCTTCACGCATCTTCTCATCCACCGGGGCCACCCCCACCTTCTCTCGAATAACTTCATTCTTAATCTTATCTAACCTGGTGAGTCCACACATCCACCTTGAGCATCCTCATCTCCGCAACCTTTATTCTCTGAACATGAGAGTTCTTCACCGGCCAGCACTCCGCACTCACTAGACGTACAGTAAGTAACGCAATTGACACTATGTAAATTACTTGACAAAATTTACTCCATTGTGATTTATATATTGAGAAAATTGTATATACCACTATAATGATGCAGCAAAAGAACTATGCTGTGTGTATAAAGTTCCAAAACTTATGACTAGCCTGAAGAACTATTATGAGTAGATCACCGAGGAACAAGTCATAATGTTGAACAGAGAATACAGCTGCAATACAAATGAATTAAGCAGTAAACAATGATTACCATTAGCATATTGAGCACTCTATTCAATCTTCTCATCATTCTAATAAAGCAATATGGTTCTATATAGGTTCCTTTTTACAAATAGAAAAAGTCAGAGTCACGCTCCTATCAGCAAATAATCATTATAAACAATCAAGTATTCTATAATTTAACTCGACCTTCTATCATAGGTAGCTCCATATCCAGCAACTTTATAATTCACTTGTGATGACAGGGAAGGAAAAGGAGTGTAACTTTTCAGTTCAGCATCGTAAGTCTAAATAGTACACATGATCAAAAGCCAATGATGATAGCAATAGTCTAGATCTTCTAACTTCTATAGTTTACATAAGCACATAACATATACTATAACATAGATATTGTATGGGGCCAACAAGCAACGAAGTCAAGAAGATAGTGAAACAGAAACACTAACCTGGTTTTCTCGGAAAGGAGCACAATCAAACCGAAGACGAAGAACATGAGAAGCATCCCAGCATGCTCAAAGTTATTCATATGAGAAGGATTCAAAACCCCATGAATAAAAAGTTTGAGGTGGGTTGAATAGAAGAGCTCAATACAAAAATCAATAAAACCACCAATAGCTATAACATAAAGTTCCAAATATTTCAGCTTCCCATCAAAACCTGGAACAGGGTTCCAAACCCTTACCCTGAATGACTTGGGATTTGATGAATATCTAACAAGAGCACACCATATATGCCACACACCAACCACAAGAAACAGTGTTCCAGGTAGAACATGCCCAGGAAAAGAACCCATCTTTTCTTTTCTTGCACAACCAAGATAATATCTTCTTCAATAAACTTAAAAAACTATCGATCAGAAAAACACTCTACCAAATAGCTTCAGCAAAATTCAAGATTGACCCAATTCTTGAAACTTGTCAATTTCTTCAATACAAAGAAAAAAATTACACTTTTCTCATATGACCTATTTTTTGTAATTGTGCTCTGTAAAACACTGAAAGTTGCTCAAGAATGTAAGAAACAGCTAAGCAAGAAAGATGGGTTTTCAGTACAGTTAACGTTCTGTTAGAATATAATCTAAAACAATTACAACCTGTTCCATACAAAGCAGCGATTAAACAGTATGCAATAATCAAAACTGCACATTTACCAAGCTACTAAGACTTTTTGAAGGAAATAATTTCTCGAAAAGCAAACTTTAGAATTGACAAAAAGGAAATTGCGGAATAGGGAATTCCGTGTATTTTTGTCCTAGGGAAGGCCCACTAAATGACTACGATAAAGTCAAAATAGTAACACTATTTTAGAAAGTTAATGCAAGTCCTACAAGAAGTCAATTGACAACAGCTTGAAAAGAAAATTCAAAAATCCAACACGCCATAGTTGACAAGATTGAAGAATCAATCTCAGATCTATAATTATTTACTACTGTAGTAACAAAAAAGATTCAAACACAGCCCAAGAAAAGTAAATATGGCGCACCTTCTAATTGTTGTGATTGCCAAAAAAAAACTAATTTTCTTGGTGTTTGGAAGCAAGGAAAACGAGGGAGAAAAGTGAAGGAATGATGAAGAAAGAAAGTGGGGATCGGAGAAAGTTTTGATGGGGTCAAAATCAAAAGAGATTAAAAAAGGCCAAAAGAAGTGACGGCAATTATGGACGTATAATTGAATTTGAATGAATGGTGTCAGCTTTTTTTTCCTTATCTGACACATATGATTTTATTTACTCTTACGTGTGAGATAGGAGTATATAAAATGAATGAAAATTTGGTCTTATCTGAAGAATAAGAAAACCAAAAAATATCAAACAGAAAATAAAGACACTAAAGTAAATATAAATGTAGAGAGAGTAATATACTATTCGAATTTAAATTGATGTACATAATAAAATAAAAATCCTTTTATTTATAGAAAAAAGGAAGCAGTTGTGCAAACTGTTAAAGAGAGTTTATAGGGATATTGTCAAATAAGAAAAAATTATATGCAATCCCGTTTACCAAAATCAAAACTTTTATTATTCAATTATTTTTTGAATCTTATATGGCAATCTAAAATTCAATTTTGTTATGAATCTTTAATTATTTCAATTCCGTTTAGGCTCCTTCATTGCCATGAATATTATTAGTTAAAAGAGAGGTTGCGATAAATTTTAACTCTTATATGACTCAACTTTGATTTACCTTGAGTACAATATCTTACAGGTAAGTATCTTGTTTAAATTGGTATTTGATTACCCATCTATATCTATAAGAATTTATCCAATACGTTAAATACAAATAATTTAATTTTTTATATTAAATAATAACATTATGTTGATTGTGAGGAGGAATCACGATTAAAGAAAAAATTTCATCGACAAAGTAAAACAAACCAAGCGGCAATGTGATTTTATTTATTCAAATAAATTAAACTTAATCGATTCATATATATATATATATATATTAAAATTATTAAAAATATTGATATATTTTTGCAAATATAATATTGGGGATCGGGGCATAATTTTCAAAAACGACCGGTCGGGTCGTTACATTATCTCTTTTTAGTTTGATGAATTAAAAATTACTATGATTTATTTAAAAAACAGTGTTATATTATTTAATAAAAAACTAATCAAATATTACAGTAGAAGAATGTACAAAAAGAGGGGATAAAATAATATTAGGGTATTTATACTTCAAATCAGTTATATATAACAAAAGGTACGTAAATAATATTCAAAACATTTATTGATAAATTTAGACACTTAAAGAATTTTGAAAAGTATAACATAAATTTAAAAAATTAAAAATAGTTTTAGAATAAGAAAATATCTATCTATGTTATACTAAAAGGAAAAATAGTAACAAAATACTAGGACAATTGACAAGTTAATAAAAGGTCACATTAGTAAACATAAATAGTACTAAATACTTGCTAATTTAATAAAGAATAAAATAAAGATCAAATAATTTATGTGATTACCATATAATGTGTATCCTTTAATTTTATACAGAATTTGTTATATTTTTGCACACTGCATTACAAAATAAAATAGCAACTAAATTTTATTAAAATATTATGTCGTATAATTGAATTTGAATGAATGGTGTCAGCTTTTTTTTCCTTATCTGACACATATGATTTTATTTACTCTTACGTGTGAGATAGGAGTATATAAAATGAATGAAAATTTGGTCTTATCTGAAGAATAAGAAAACCAAAAAATATCAAACAGAAAATAAAGACACTAAAGTAAATATAAATGTAGAGAGAGTAATATACTATTCGAATTTAAATTGATGTACATAATAAAATAAAAATCCTTTTATTTATAGAAAAAAGGAAGCAGTTGTGCAAACTGCTACTACAAGTTGCTGTGTGAGCTGCTACTATACCAGATATGGATAATCTTATACTAAGAGTAATATTTATCTACAACAGAGTACTGAAAGGATAAGCTCATTACATCCGGTATGGATAATCTTCTACCGAAGGTAATGTTTATTCATAACCAGATACTGAAAGGATAAGCTTATTATACCGAGTATGGATAATTTTCTACCGGGAGTAATATTTATCCATAACCAGATACTAAAAGGATAAGCTTATTATACCCAGTACGGATAATCTTCTATCGGGGGTAATGTTTATCCGTAACTGAGTACCGAAGTGATAAGCTTCTTCATGAAGCTTATTTCCAATATAGTACTAAATAGATAAACATATTTACGGCTCAACCCCATATGAATAAACTTCTTCAGGAAGCTTATTCGCAACGGAGTACGAACATCCATAATATAATATATATTTATAACACTCCCCCTTGGATGTTCATTAAAAGATAATGTGCCTCATTAAAACCGTACTAGGAAAAACCACGTGGGAAAATGGGAAAAATCCTAGTGAAAGAAAATGAGTACACATATTTGGTAATACACATAGCTAGGTGTCTCATTTAAAACCTTATATGGAAAACCCCATAGGAAAAAAACCTTAGTAAGGGGAAAAGAGTGCATCGCATATTTTTCCCCTGATGGAAACCTTGTTTCAAATATTTGAGTCTCCGCATTCCAATCTTGAATACCATATTTTCAAAAGTTGAAGTTGTTAAAGATTTAGTGAATAGATTTGCTGGATTATCACTAGAACGGATTTGTTGCACATCAATGTCACCATTTTTTTGAAGGTCTTGTGTGTAGAATAATTTTGGTGAAATGTGCTTCGTTCCATCTCCTTTTATAAATCCTCCCATCAATTGGGCTATGCATGCAGCATTGTCTTCGTATAAATTGTGGGTCTTTTTTCACATTCCAAACTACATTTTTCTCGAATAAAATGAATTATTGTTCTCAACCATACGCATTCCCTACGTGTTTCATGAATAGCTATTATCTCAGCGTGGTTTGAAGAAGTAGCAACAATAGATTGCTTTGTGGAGCGCCATGATATGACAGTACCTCCATATGTAAATACATATTCAGTTTGAGATCGAGCTTTATGGGGATCAGATAAATAACCTACATCTGCATAACCAACAAGATCTGCACTATCTTTGTTAGCATAAAACAAACCCATAGTATGAGTTCCCTTTAAATATCGCAATATATGCTTAGTTCCGTTCCAATGTCTCCGTGTAGGAGAAGAACTTTATCTTGCTAGTAAATTAACAGAAAATGCTATGTCAGGCCTTGTAGCATTAGCAAGATATATTAGTGCACCAATTGCACCGAGATAGGGTACTTCGGCACAAAGGAGTTCCTCGTCCTCTTCTGGAGGTCGGAACACATCCTTATTCACTTCAAGTGATCAAACAACCATTGGTGTACTCAATGGGTGTGCTTTGTCCATATAAAAGCGTTTAAAGACCCTTTGTCCAGGTGCTTTGGCGTACGACAGGTACATGACCAGTGCTCTTTTCCTCCACATCTATAGCATGCACTTTCTGTATTTGGTGCTTTCAGCGCTTCATGCTTTTGTTCCTTCCTTTTACACTAGTGGTGGCGAGGAGGGCTCTTTGGTGCATTATTATTACCATGATTGAGATTTCTTCCCCGACCACGGTCATGACCACGATTGGGGCCACGACCTCTTCCACGTTTGGCTTGGTAGAAGTTTGTCTCATTTACTTCAGGGAATGGACAAGAACTAGTGAGTCAACTTTCATGATTTTTCATTAATAGCCCATTATGTTGTTCGGCTATAAGATGATGTGAGATAAGTTCAGAATATCTTTTCAATCCCATCTCTCGATATTGCTGCTGCAAGAGCATATTCGAGGCATGAAAAGTGGTGAAAGTTTTCTCCAATATATCATAATCAGTAATATTATCACCACACAACTTTAGTTGGGAAATAATTATAAACATAGTAGAATTATACTTACTAATAGATTTAAAATCTTGTAGCCTTAGATGAGTCCAATCATATCGTGCCTGTGGAAGAACGACCATCTTCAGGTGGTCATATCTATCTTTTAAATTATTTCACAGTATGACTGGATCTTTAATAGTAAGATATTCCATTTTCAGGCCATCATCAAGGTGATGGTATAGGAATATCATTGCTTTGGCACGGTCTCGGTTTGATGCATGATTATTATCATTGATGGTGTTTGCCAGACCCATCGCATCAAGATGAATTTCAGCATCAAGCACACATGACATATAGCTTTTGCCTGATATATCTAGGGCTGCAAATTAAAGTTTAAAAAGATTTGACATTATTTAGGAAAAGAAAGTTCTTACCTCAAATACTTTCAAAATATTTGCTCGAGATGGCATAGTCTCGTGCTGATAACGTATTATAAAATAAAGACTGTACAGTAAAGACAAGTATAGAGAGAGCCTGATATATTATTCGAATTCAAACTAATGTACATAATAAAATGAAAACCCTTCTATTTATAGAAGAAAGGAAGCTGTTGTGTAAGCTGCTACTACAAGCTGCTGTGTAAGCTTATACTATACCTGATATGGATAATCTTGTACTAAAAGTAATGTTTATCTATAACGGAGTATTGATAGGATAAGCTCATTGTCACGACCCCAAAACTTGGTCATGATGGCGCCCAGCATATTGCTAGGCTAGCCTGACCGATCTCACACAATGCCGAGCTATCAGCTCATACCTTACTTCAAAAGCAGTATTTAACAATAATAAAAATATGATGTTTTAGCATAAGTTGCAAAATAGCCCAACACAATATGATATCTCCCAAAGATCTGGAGTCATAAGCCATGAGCCTTTACCAAGAATACAATAGTGATACTGAATACAACTGTGTCTCACAAATGCGGAAAATGTCTAAAAAAATAAAGGATATAAGGGAATGTAGGGTCTTGTGGACGCTAGCAGCTACCTTGACAGTCCGGATAAGCTCTCTGAGCAGTTGGGGAGTCAGGCCTGTTGTGATGTACCTGGATCTGAACACAAGGTGAAGGTAGTAGTGTAAGTACTTCCAACTCAGTGGTAATAAGTACGGGTAAAGACATTGAAGATAAGAATACCCAATATTGCACTAAGCAAGGCTATATAATAATCTTATTTTAGCATTTTTAACATCATAAGTCTCAGAATCAGCAATAACAACTAAATAGTACAACATGTATATCTAAATGCAATGCAGATGAATGAACATGACCGTTACGGCGCGTAGCTCGATCCATTTGGGTACTCGCACTCACTGTGGGGGTTCAAACTTCGGAGGGACTCCTACAGCCCAAGCGCAATATCATTGATATGCTGCGACGCGCAGCCCGATCCACTATCAGTCTAGCTACATGCAATGGAATCCTCACATGTACAGAAAATATCATTTGAAATCTCTTTTTATCAATAATAGTGGAAAATAGTGTTCAGAATTACCGGAGTTTGGAAAACCTTTTTAGACAGTGTTTAGCTGAGGAGTGATATCAGAATAATATGCTATAATCACAAAAGCAATGATAATAATCCTCACGGGACCCAAATAACCAGCTCACAGCCCAAAGATATCCACAACCATCCAAGTAGGAGGTTGACCGGCTCAATTATAGCCAACAACACAGTATAATATTACACAGTCGGACTAAGCCATAGTTCCCAATCACAATCGACCCTGCACTCACAGTAGAGTATGTGTCTCGACTCAATACGGCATCACATAGTGATATACCGGGGTTTCAAACCCTCAGGTCATCATCCATACCTATTACTCACCTTGACTCGGCTCGAAAACTAGCCCGCAATGCCCTTACCACGAGAATAGGCCACTACAGGTGCAGAATCCGATCAAAACCAATAAGAATACATCAAAATAGGCTAAAGGAACACAACCCAATCGAAATAACTCGAATTACACCCAAGAACATGAAGTTGCCAAAACCTGAACCCCGGGCCCGCTTCTCAAAAAATTATAAAAGTCACATTTTCAGAATCCTTATCTCGCCCTGAGTCCATACACATAAAGTTTATCAAAATTTGGACTGTGTTTGCCCATTCAAATCATTGAATTTCTATAACCCAGGCTTAGAGAAAAATTCCTCCGTTGATACACCTCAATTATTCCAATTTCAGAGGATAATTCCATAAGTTATCAAAATATTAATATAAATTGAGTCCATGAGTGCTTACCTGATGATATCCCTCGATTTTCCCTTCAAAATCACCAAAATCGCCTCTAAGTTCGAATCCCCAAATGAGTTAGAAGTTCTGAAATTTGAACCCTTACTGTTACATTAAACCCAGGCATTTTTCGCTTCTGCAACACTTGGCCCGCTTCTGCGTGTCCGCTTCTACAGAAGATTTGTCGCTTTTGCGACTCTCATTAAAGGCTCTCACCGCTTCTGTGGTTCAAGTCTCGCACCTACGAGACACTTAAGCGGAACTTTCTCCGCTTCTGTGAATTCCCCAATCCGCTAAAGTCTGCTTCTGCGGACCATGGCTCGCTTCTACAAGCCCGCACCTGCGACCTAACACCCGCTTCTGCGGAAATTCCACTGACCAGCCCTGGGATCGCATCTGCAATACATAATCCGCTTTTGCGGTCCTCCTTCTGCAGAAGCGAAAATCACTGGTGCATAAAAACACCAGCAGCTACAAACTTCAAAATTCTTCCGTTTCACCCTCCGAAAATATTCCGAGGCCCTCGGGACCTCAATAAAAAATACCAATCCACTCTAAATCATAACATGAACTCGTTGCAATCATAAAAAAATACCCTCAAACACACGTTTCATCAAATTAAGGCGAATTCAAGCCTAAGTTTCACCCAAAACTTCCGAAACCAACATTCTATCAAAAACCTGACTAAACGATGTACGAATGACCTGAATATTTGTAGACATATCCTAATTCAAATAACGAAGCTACTGCAACTGTCAGAATTCTATTTTGACTCCCGAATCAAAATCTCATCTATCGATCGAATTTCGCCAAAATTCCAACTTAGCCAATTCAAGCCTATTTCTACACTGGACCTCCAAATTCAATTCCGATTGCTCCCCTAAGTCACAAATCACCTCCCGAAGCTAAATAAATCATCAGAATTCGATTTCAACCCCTCTAACCATAAAGTCAACTTCATGTTGACTTTTAAAAATAAGTTTCACTCAAAAAGGCTATATGCCTTATTTTCAACCAGAATTAGTCCAATTTCACCCGATAGACTCTAACATAGATATAGAAACATGAAACAACATAATGAGGGGATAAAAGGGAGGTAACTCTCATGATGACGGGGCGGGTCATCACATTCTCCCCAACTTAAGCAAACTCACATCCTCGAGCGGGTCAAGAAACATACCCGGAGACTCAAATAAGTGAGGATATCTGCTCCGCATCTCCTGCTCGATCTCCCAAGTAGCCTCCTCCACGGGCCGACCTCTCCACCGAACCTTCATTGATGCAATATCCTTGGACCTCAATCTCCTCACCTGATGACCCAAAATTGCTATAGGCTCCACACCATAGGTCAAGTCATTCTCAACCTGCACTGTACTAAAATCCAACACATGCGATGGGTCACCAACATATTTCCGGAACATAGATACGTGAAGCACTGCATGAACTCCCGATAGACTGGGTGGCAAAGAAAGCATATATGCCACCTCTCCAATCCTCCTGAGAATCTCAAAAGGGCCAATAAATCTCGGACTGAGCTTTCCTTTCTTACAAAATCTCATGATGCTTTTCCTAGGCGAAACCTTCAGTAAGACCTTCTCACCCACGGAATAAGAGACATCCCGGACCTTCCGATCCGCATAACTCTTCTGGCACGACTGGGTTGTGCGAAGTCTCTCCAGGATCACCTTCACCTTGTCCTAAGCATCCCGGACCAACTCTGTCCCCAACAACCTAGCCTCACCGGGCTCAAACCAACCAACTGGAGATCTACACCGTCTAGCACATAAAGCCTCATACGGCACCATCTGAATAATGGATTGGTAGCTGTTGTTATAAGCAAACTCTACAAGAGGCAAATAATCAGCCCATGAACCACCAAAATCAATAACGCAAGCGCGCAACATATCCTCCAAGATCTGAATGGTATGCTCGGACTGTCCGTCCGTCTAAGGATGAAATGCAGTCCTCAACTCAACCTGTGAGCCCAACTAACACTGAAATGTCCTCCAAAACTGCAAAGTAAATGGAATACCTCTGTCTGATATGATAGAAACTGGAACTCCATGCAATCTCACAATCTCACGAATGAATATATCAGCTAATCGCTTCGAGGAGTATGTAGTACACACATGAATGAAATGAGCTAACTTGGTCAGCCTATCCACAATCACCAAAATTGAATCAAACTTCCTCGCTGTCTGAGGGAGCCCACTAACAAAGTCCATAGTGATCCTTTCCCTCTTCCACTCAGGAATATCAATACTCTGAATTTGATGTTCGTACTTGCCTTGATGATAGTTGAGGCACCATGCTACATGACTCACAATATCCATCTTCTTCTTTCTCCACCAATAATGTTATTTCAAGTCCTGGAACATCTTCGCGACACCGAGATGGATAGAATACCGCAAGTTATGGGCCTCCTGCAATATCAACTCATGAAGGCCATCAATATTAGGCACGCATATCCAGCCCTGCATCCTGAACACACCATCACTATCAATAATTACATCTTTGGTCATCATGATGAACTCTGTCCTTAAGGACAAGCAAGTGTAGATCATCATACTGGCGCTCACGAATGCGATCATATAAGGAAGACCAAGAAACAACGCAAGCCAGCACCCTGCTGGGCTCTGAAATATCCAACCTCACTAGCAGATTGGCCAACGCCTGGACATCATATGCAAGTTGTCTCTCCCCACTTGGAATATACGCCAAACTGCCCATACTAACCACCTTTCGGCTCAAAGCATCGGCAACCACATTGGCCTTCCCCAGATGGTATAGAATAGTAATGTCATAATCCTTAAGCTACTCAAGCCACCTCCACTGCCTCAAATTAATATCCTACTATCTTAACAAATGTTGGAGACTACAATGATCAGTATACACCTCACAAGACACGCCGTAGAAATAGTGCCTCCAAATCTTCAAGGCATGAACTATGGCAGCTAACTCTAAATCATGAACAAGTTAGTTCTTCTCATGAGGCTTTAACTGACGAGAAGAATAAGCAATAACTCTACTTTCCTACATCAACACACAACCTATCCCTACTCTCGAGGTTTCACAATATACGGTATATGAACCTGAAGTTGATGGAAAGACTAACACAAGAGTTGTGGTCAAAGCTGTCTTGAGCTTCTGAAAGATCTCCTCGCACTCATCCCACCACACGAATGGTGCACCCTTCTGTATATACCTGGTCAAAGAAGAAGCAATGGATGAAAATCCCCGAACAAACCGACGATAATATCCCACCAAACCAAGGAAACTCCTGATCTCCGTAGCTGAGGACGGTCTAGGCCAACTCTGTACCACCACTATCTTCTTCGGGTCAACCTAAATACCATCACGAGACACCACATGACCCAAAAAAGCTACTGACTCAAGCCAAAACTCGCACTTGGAGAACTTAGCATACAATTTCTCCACCCTCAACCTCTGCAACACAACGCTCAAATGTTGAGCATGCTCCTCCTGGCTACGAGAGTATACCGGAATGCCATCAATGAACACGATCACGAAAGAATCCAAACATGGCTGGAACACAAGATCACAAGAAACTCATAGTGCCCATATCTCGTCCTGAATGCAATCTTCATAATATCAGAGTCTCTAATCTTCAGCTGATGGTAGCCTGAACAAAGATCAATCTTTGAGAAAACCCTCGCTCCCTAGAGCTGGTCAAATAAATCATCAATACGCGGTAGAGGATACTTGTTTTTTACTATTACCTTATTCAGTTGTCTATAATCAATGCACATCCTCATAGAACCATCTTTCTTCTTAACAAACAACACCGGTGCACCCCACAGTGACACACTAGGGTGAATGAATCCCTTATCTAAAAGCTCCTGAAGCTATTCTTTCAATTCCTTTAGCTCAGCTTGTGCTATACGATAAGGAGGAATAGAAATGGGCTGAGTGCCCAGCACCAAGTCAATACCAAAATTGATATCCCTGTTCGGCGGCTTGCCCGGCAGGTCTAATGGGAACACATTTGGAAAGTCCCTCACAACGAGCGCACAATTAATGTTAAGAGTCTCAGCTCCCACATCTCTCACAAATTCTAGATACGACAAACAGCTTTTTTTCAACCGTTCTCCGAGCCTTTAAGAATGAAATCACACGGCTAGGGACATAGTCAGTCGAACCCTGCCACTCAATCTGAAGAATACCAGAAATAGCCAATGTAACTGTCTTGGCATGACAGTCAAAAATAGCATGGCATGAGGACAACTAGTCCATGCCCAAAATCACATCGAAATCCACCATGCCTAACAATAGTAGATCCACTCGGGTCTCCAGACCCTCAATAGAAATAACACAGGATCGATAGATGTGATCCACAATAATCATATCACCCACCGGGGTAGATACTGTAAGGCCCCGTAAAAATTTTGTGCATAAAACCTAGTAGTTGTGGTGTCATGGTCCGAATAAATGTGTTAGGAATGCGCTCGCCGCGGTTCGGACCCTTGGTAGTGATTTAAGTTTCAAAATGTAGAGAATTAATTTTTCCGAAAAATGTCAAATATGCGGTCAAGAATGCGACCGCAAACCTGACATGCGGACCGCATTCTTGCCACAAAACGTTCCAGAGAGTTGCCCAAAATCGTGTCAAAAGTGCGGTCGATATGCGATCGCATGTCAAATCTGCGGTGCACTTTGCGACCGCAGAATCAACATGCGGTCCGCATAGTGACCGCATTCCTTAACAGAACCTGTGTAAAATTTGGGGCAATTCTGCGGTCACTATGCGGACCGCATGTTGATTCTGCGGTCGCATAGTGCACCGCATAATTGACCCCGGCCCAGATTTTTGTAACATTTTGACCCGAGCTCTTCTTTAATATAACACACTTCTTCTTCATTTTATCATATCATCTTACCAAAATTAGAGAGAGAAGAGAGGGTTTTTAGAGAGAGAAATCTTTCATCTTCAAAGATTGTTCCAACTACTTAATTCCAAGGGATTCTAGGGCATGGATTCAACTTCCCCAATATTTTCAAGGTAAAAACCCTAACTATTTTCTTTGATTTTCAGTTTTAATTGGGTAAAGAGAGGTTTGCATATAATAGCTTTTAAAAATAGAATTTTTACACTCATGCATGATTATTGAACTTGATTTTTAGTAAAAAGAAGTGAGTAGAAGTAAGAGTCTTCAAGAACAAGGTTGGCAAGAGTAGGATATCTTGGGTAAGCATAAAGTAGGAGGAAAAATCATCACCAGGTATGTATGGCTAATTTTGATTGTTGTGAAATCGCCTATATGTGTGAAGTTTGTTTGTTTCGTGTTAAATTGACAAATTGTGTGAAATTATTGATGTTGGTGTTGGATATTCAAAGTTTGTTGTCGAGCTATGAGTGATGTAAAATGAGAGTTAATTTGGCAAAAGAATTGTGAATAATGACTATGATGGCCTATATGGCACCTTGTGGAAAAACAAACGAAACACTTGAGAATTGGTTTATTGTGGAAAGAGATGAAACACTTGAATTGTGGAAATATTGTAACATGGTTATGATATTGAATTGAGAACATGAACCAATGTGTGGGTTGCTTATTTGAACTTGTTGAAATTGTGTGTAGTATCTTATCTGCTGTTTGAAATTATTGTGTTTTCAACTGTAAGGCGGGGTCGTGTTGCGCGCCGCAACGTGGTGAAATAAGGTGTGGGTTGGGGTGATAAGGGTGGCCGAGGTAATAAGGGTGGTCAGGGGCAATAAGGATGGAAAGCGATCGAAATCGCTATTGAAAATTGATACAAAAATCAATAATGTGAAATTATGAAAGGAGACAGCAGGAGAGTTTGCAACCCGTGGGGCACTGATTGTCCCTTTGTTTGACTACTTGTGCTTTACGTGATTGATTGGTTATTGTTAAATTGGTTGATCGTAGAACGTGCTTTGTGTGAGAATTATTTGAAATGAGGAAAATGTGGAAACATGGTTGGCTGGCTTAATTAATTGTTGATGTAATTTAATGGCTTGAGTTTACTTGGGACAAAGTTTGTCCATACATACCAGTACAATTCAAGTGTACTGACGTCCCTTTTGCCGGGGGCGCTACATTCGTGTTATGATTGTAGGTGGATCAGTAGCAGGCATTTCAGCTCATCGGCAGTAGTATCCTTCTCCTTCCACTGCCCGTTTTGGTGAGCCCCTTTCTTCCTCGGGGCCTTGTGTGGTTCATGCCACTCGGTTTAGATTTCATTTTGGTTTTGTAAGGTATAGTCGGAGCCTTGTTACCGGCAAGTATTGTATTTCCCTTTTGTATCCTAGAGGCTCCGTAGACATGTAAACTGTGGGATTGCAGTCTTATGTATATATATTGTGTTATGTCGGGCGTTGTAAAAATTGAAATCTTGTTAATGAATCACTCGTATCGTTTTATTTGTTTAATGTGAAATCAATTATGATTAGTAATATATTTGGTTAATGAGAAACGGTCATCACAGGGGTAACGCGTGGGAATGAAAGGCACCCAGGTCCGCTTGACTGGGGCATCCCGGTCAGGCGCCGGTCATGTTCCTCGATTTGGGGAAAATCAATAGGAAAATCAATACTACCACGGGTCGCACCCAAATGATGTGAAAAATAAGAAGACACGTACGAATATATGGACCCGGGATCAAACAAAACCGAAGCATCTTTGTGACAAACTGAAATTATACATGTCATCACTGCATCTGAGGCAACAACATAACGCCAATCAGGAAGTGCATAAAACGTGCCTAACCACCACTCGATCGCTCCTCACACCTGGGGCGACCTCTAGAAGACTGACCTCCACCTCTACTAGCCTGAGATTGTGCTGAAGAGGAGGGTTGATCCCTCTGCTAAAACCTACCCCTGTGAAGTTGAGGGCACTACCTCTTACAATGGCCAAACTCGCCACACTTAAAACATATGCTTGGCGCTAGAGAAGGGGATTGCAGGGAACCCCTCACCGCAAATGAACCCTGGGCCGAAGAAGAAGGTGCTGAACTCTTAGCTGGGAGGACGCTGAGTGAAGACTAGCCCTGCTGAAAACCCTGACGGCCATGGCTAGAAGAAGCTCTACTATGCTCTAGGCGACTTGACTGAGGAGGTCTAGATGAACGACCTCTACCCTGATGAAACTGCCCCCTGGATGGAGCACCACTAAAACTGCCAGAACCTCGAGGCCCCTTGGCCTTCCTTTCCTCTCGCTCACGGTGACGATCCGCCTCAATAGAGCATGCCATATCAACCACCTGCCCGAAAGATGCTGCCAATACTCTCTCCCTGGTCATCAAGATACGAATGGAATAGTTGAGGCCACTAATGAACCTCCTGATCCTCTCCCGATCTGCCAGGATCATCCAAGTAGCATGTTTGGCCAACTGAGTATACCTCAACTCATACTGAGTCACTAGCCACTCAAACTAGCGACGTAGCTCCTCTCGACGAGACTGTGGCACACACTTCTCTATAAAGAGAATGGAAAATTGCTGCCAAGTAAGGGGTGATGCCCATGTAGGCCTACACCTCCCAAACTCCTCCCACCAAATGAATGGTGGACCTGAAAACTAGTATTTAGTAAAAGAAACACCAATGGACTCAAGAATACCTGTTATACGCAACATCCTCTGACACTTGTCTAAGAATCCCTGGGCATCCTCGCCTTTAGTACTACTAAATGAAGGTGGCTGAAGTCTACCAAATCTCTCCAATCGACGCTGCTCGTCATCAAGCATCATTGGTACAACATACTCTGGGGCTGGCGCAGCTGGCGCAACTAGAGCAGCCGGTGCAACTACCTGAGCTGGGACTGCCTCTGGCGTCTGAAGTCCCTGCACAACTTGCTCTGGTGTGCGAGCTGCGGAGGTTTGATGACCACCCCAGGTCTGAGATGTCATTGCTGCAATAGTAGCTGAAACTACTTAAGCCAACCTACTACAAACAGATAATATCTGGGCCAATGCCTTCTGAAGGGCAGCAATTATAATAGGCACTTCTGGTGCCTGCGCGGGTGTTGTTTGAGCCATAACCACTGGGGGCTGATCCTGGATAGGGGCATTAGGTGGATCCACTGGCACTGCCCCTGCCACTCTACAACGACCACGACCACGATCGCGATCACGACCTCTAGCTGGTGGAAATGGTGGTCGTCCACCTCGTTTTGTACCACAAGTCCTCGCCATCTGTGAGAGAATATAATACTGAAGTTTAGTTCTCGGAACAACCAAACCGCACGACAGAGTTCAAAAAATGTGAAATGTTTTTTAAAAGGTCTGCAGCCTCCCAAGGATAAATACAAACGTCTCTGTACCAAACCGCGAGAAACTACTAACTGGCTCAAGACTCATGAGGCCTAGCAACCCAGGCTCTGATACCAACTTGTCACAACCCAAAACCCGGTAGTGATGGCGCCTAGCATATTGCTATGCCAGCCTGACCGATCTCACATAATGTCGAGCTATCAGCTCATACTTTACTTTAAAAGCAGTATTTAACAATAATAAAAATATGATGTTTTAGCATAAGTTGCAAAATATCCCAACACAATATGATATCTCCCATATATCAAGAGTCATAAGCCATGAGCCTCTACAAAGAATACAATAGTGATACTGAATACAACCGTGTTGGACAAATGCTGAAAATGTCTAAAAAATAAAGGATAGATGGGAATGTCAGGTCCTGCAGACGCTAGCAGCTACCTTGACAGTCCGGATAAGCTCTTTGAGCAACTGGGGAGTCATCCATGTTGTGATGTACCTGGATCTGCACACAAAGTGAAGGGAGTAGTGTAAGTACTTCCAACTTAGTGGTAATAAGTATGGGTAAAGTCATTGAAGATAAGAATACCCAATATTGCACTAAGCAAGGCTATATAATAATCTTCTTTTACCATTTTTAACATCATAAGTCTCAGAATTAGCAATAACAGCTAAACACTACAATAGGTATATCTAAATGCAATGCAGATGCATGAATATGACCGCTACGGCGCATAGCCCGATCCATTTGGGTACCCGCGCTCACTATGGGGTGTCACACCTCTTTTTGGCGCGTCCCCTACCCCTGGGGGGTAAAAATGAGCGAGGGAGTTTTTCCAATTTAAGTGACAATACTCGAAACAGGATTATTCCATTTATTTCACAGTCGCCAGGTGGAATAAATTATAGTGTCCCAAGTCACCGATTTATTCAAATCCCGGATCGAGGAAATTTTGACTTTCCAAATGAAAGTGTGCGAACCAGAAATTCTAAGTAAGGAATTCTGTTGACCCGAGGGAAGGTGTTAGGCACCCTCGGATCCCGTGGTTCTAGCACGGTCGCTTCAACTATTATAAATGGCTAAAAATACCTGATTTTAAAATATGTGGTGACCTATGTGCCTTTTATTGATAAACCGCTTTTATTTTTATTTTTATGAGAATTGCAACATCGTGAAAATGCTTCTCGAACCACGCCTCAAATATTCACAAAAATTATTCAGATTACTCAAAGTGTACTCAATTACTAATTATAACGAAACAACTTTATTCACCTACTCAAATTGATGTAATAGCTACTTATTCCAATTTTAGTTCAGAATTCACAGGGTTTTACTTTTTTTCATTGTTGATTAATTAATGGGTATTACTAGATGGAAAACAAACTGAGAATACGTTATTTCCTGTTATTTTACAATTCATTTTTAACATATCAATACACGTAAATTTTGAAATGCCTTCCTATTTCAATTAACGCTCCTACTTCAAATATTGAACTACTCAACTAAAAGATATTTAGCGACGATTTTTTTTTAGTTTCAAATTGTTTCTTAGCTTAAGTTCCATTGCTGTTTACACTAGTAATTGTACGAGCTAAAATTCAGCACACAAGTTAACCATTCGAATCATGCTAGTTTAATCATCATGTAAATCCTACAAACATGTAAAAGGGAATAGTGAAAGCAATTAACTCCTATTCTAATCTTACAATTAATGTGACAATTAACTTCATTTTACTCAGTATGCTAGCTTAAGCATCCATAATCGATGAAATAACAGTCCACAGTCCAATATTATACAACACTTAGTCACTGAATTTAAAATGATACTAATTATACCTGCAAATACTATTTGAATAATAGAAAATATATATAGCTAATATCAAATATTAAACACAGGATCCTTCAATTAAACCTTGATCCTTGACCATTTCATTTTTTAAACTTCAATGTGCATATTCAAGGCAATTCAAAATAGATTACCTGGAATTTCAATAGCAAAATGGAGGAGGAAAATCAGTAGTAGTAGCAACAAAATAGCACAGCAAATAACAGCAGTAAACGCATTCCGGTAAAAGATTAAAGAACCAATAGCCCAAAAATCAGCAAGGAATTCCGCCAGTAATTTGAACTAAACAAGGAGTTCAAGCGGCCAAAACAACAAACGGACGGTGTTTTAAGTAAAACCAAACGAACATTATGAACTGAAGCACAAACAGACTTTAAACAAGGCTAAAAAACTGTTGAAATTGATGGCTAACAATACTTTAAAGCTGGTCGTTAAAACAGTGTATATTAGCCTGCCTTTCCCTTCTCTTAAAAATCTGTTTTGGTATTTCTGTATCAAAGATATGCCCTATGTGTGTAGAAAATATGTTCTTTTCTTTTTGTCTCTCAAATAAATGTGTAAAAACTCTCTCCGAAAGTCTGTTTTTCTCTCTCAAATCTATCTAAAAATGTCCGTCTTGTGTTCTATTTTTGTTCCCCTTTTATAGCCTTAAAAACCAAATCAGCAGCCCCTTTTTTAATCAATTAAAATCTTTCCAACCATCATATTCCTTTGTATTTCCACTCACACATTGTTTAAGCATAGGTTTTGTTTTAAACAAAACTTTAAGTTCAAAAATATAGTAGAAAACTAGTCTGCCCTGCAGATTCCACTAATTCATTTCTTGTACAGTGCACATTTTCATATTAAACTGAAAATGATTCTGATTTCCACTACCTAATGCTTAAACAGTCTGTGATTTACACTAATGGGTAGCCCCTTTAATTTGTTTATCCACTACTTTAAGAGTGTATTGAGTACCATTCAGCAGCCCGGCTAATTAAACTTTGAATTTCTATTAAAAATAGCTATAACCAATCTATCATCCTAGTTCAAAACATAAACAATTCAAGCTTTAATTCATCAACGATTTTAAACCAATATTAACAGTGTTAAACAACACCATTGTCCCCTTGTTCTAACAAAACAGACCTATACGACTAATCAACGATGTTTATTTAATCAATTACAAACACATATAGAGGGTAACAATCAAACGATGCTCTTATCAGTGATTCAACAAGGTCAGGCAAGAACAAAGATACAAAATTAAACATTCGACGATGCTAATCGAAGCAAAATCATTTGAAACAACAAAACAAAAATAATGTCGACCAAATAAAGGTCTTGAGGAAGATAAAAAAAGAAAATTAATCAACAAATGAAAACGATAACAAACTATACTAACCAACGAGTACAAAAACAAATAAAAACAGAAGGAGGAAAAGAAAATACCTTAAGAAGAGAAATTTGGAACCAAAAGACTTGGGACCAAACGGACTCAAACTTTTTGAGGCCAAACGGGATGTAATCGAGTGTTCTCGAGTGAGAACAACTCGACTAAAACCCATTGGAAACTCAATATCTTCCAAACATACTCCAAAATTTTCTAGGGTTCTTGATGCTCGAATTTGGGGATTGAAACTTTCTGGATGGATTTGAACCTAATTAATGGTGGTTCAGTGATTGGGGAGGTCAGGTGAGGGTATGGGGTTCATTTTGGGGCAAACGGAGATGGTGAGGTTTGGGGTTAGTTCTTTGATCTAATATTCGAACAACTCGGGGAAGATTCGAGAATGATGGAATAGGGGTTTGGAATGGGGAGGTTGAGGCGAGTTCAGGGTGTGAAAATGGTGGCGTTTGGCGACTGACCGCCACCGTGAGCGATTTCTGGTGGGCGGTCAGCGGTGGGATATGGCAGCGGTTTCTCTGAAATTTGAGAAATGAAGAGATGAATTAGGGTTTGGGTTTTTTTGGTGTATTAAAATGGGTGGATTATCCTGAGCCGTCGGATTAGAAGAGATTAAAGGCTCAGATCAAACGTTATTGAAACGACGTCATTTTGTTAAGTGGGGAGATGGACTAGGTCGGGTAGGATGCTGGGACGGGTAAGGGGTTAATTTTGGGCCTGGGCCATCCGATTTGGGGCTTGGACTGGTCCAGTCCAACTCTTTTTCTTTCTTTCTCTTTTTATTATTCCCTCTTTTCTTTTTTCTTGTTTTATTTTAAGAATTAAAACTAAAAAATCATAATTTTAATTATAAAAACAAATTAAGCTATCACAAATACTAATTAACTCTAAATAGCAGTTTTTCACAAACAATTAAATATCAAATCGCACAATTTTGACTAAAAATATTTAAACGGAAAAAAACACACATTTTGATTTTAATTTTTTATAAAACAAATTACTTAATTAAATCCTAAATTCAAATGCAATATTTTTTTTTGTATTTTATTTTAACGAATAAACATGTATGGACAAAAATGTAAATAATAATTAAGAAAATCACACACAGCACAAAACTATTTTATTTTTGGATTTTTGGGAGTAATTCTCATGTAGGGCAAAAATCACCTGCTCACAGATGCCCCTCTTTGTGCGGAAGCACGAAGACTTTCCGTGCAAAGAATAATGAACAAATACGAGCGATTTTTGCATGTTCGAGCACTCCGTGTGAAGCATTTTGAAAAAATCTTGACCGAGCCTTTACTTCGGGAGGCCTCCTACATATCCTGGGCTAAATAAGAATCAGGTCAATGTAGTTTGGGAAGTTTTGGTATTTGGGACTACCGTCGACTAACACTTTACTGTTACTGTTGCTATCATTGCTGTTGCTGCTGCTTACTGCTTACTGACCTCCTTATTACACCAAAAGAGAAATTAAAGCTAGCTAGCTATGCTATCAACTATGAATTACAAGATTCCTATCTATGATTCTCTCGAAAACTTGATCTTGAGTCTTATCTGATTTTGCTGTAGACCTCGATCTGAATCTTGATGCTTGCAAGCTGTACATGGATGTTTATTCCTATAATACTGAGTGAAATGGGATTGGCGGGACTCGTGACTTCAATCAGATTCTAAGCAATCCGCACCTTGGTTTACTCCAACATTTGAACTCATGTTCTTTTTGGTTCTTTTCTTCATTCTGGATTGAGACTCAACTCGTAGGTTATCTCGATCCTTGTCCCGAGGTCAAACCTATTTAGACAGCAAAACGAATAAACGAACAAAAATTTTCTGCCACAGTTTCACTAGGAAAATTTTGTGAGTTAGTTGTGACACAGAAAATGATTTAAAAGACTCTTCGGTATTAGCTAAGAGAATCTTGATTTTTAAAACCTAGTTTCAGAAATAAATGCTCCACAGTTTTCTGGCCGAGAGATTTTCTAAAAAGGGTTCCACGGTTTTTCGGCCGAGATATTTTAAAAAATATTCCACAGTTTTCTGACCGGGAAAAGAAGAAGGCGGTCCACGGCATTCTGGCTGGGAGATTCTCAGTTTTTTGACCGGGATACTCTTAAAAGAAATGCTTCACGGCTTTCTGGCCGAAAGACCCTCGATTTTTTGGCTGGGGTTTTGAAATAAACGCTCCATAGTTTTCTAACCGGGAGGTCCTCGATTTTCTGGTTGGGATTTTGAAAGAAATGCTTCACGGCGTTCTGGCCGGGAGATCCTCGGTTTTCTAGCCGAGATTTAAAGGAAACGCTCCACAGTTTTCTGACCGGGATATCCTCGATTTTCTGGATGGGATTTAAAAGAAATGTTCCATGGTTTTCTGGCCGGGATTTAAAGGAAATGATCCATAGTTTTCTAACTGGGAGATCCTCGATTTTCTAGCGGGGATTTAAAACAAATGTAGGATTTTCTGGCCGGGATTTAAAGGAAACGCTCCTTAGTTTTCTGACTGGGAGATTCGGTTTTCTGGCACGGATTTAAAAGAAATGTTCCATGGCTTTTTGGCCAAAAAGTCCTCGGTTTTCTGGCCTGGGTTTTTGAAAGAAATTTTCCACGGTTTTCTGGCTGGGAGATCCTCAGTTTTCTGGACGGGATTTAAAGGAAATGCTCGATAGTTTTCTGACCGGGAGATCCTCAGTTATCTGGTCGGGATTTAAAAGAAATGTTCCACGGTTTTCTAGCAGGGAGATCCTTGGTTTTCTGGCTTGGATTTAAAGGATACGCTCCATAGTTTTCTGACCGAGAGGTCCTCGGTTTTCTAGCTGGGGTTTTTGAAAGAAATGTTAGACTAACATGACTTGATTCTCTTTTGGAGTTTTCATTTTCCTTTCCTTTCTCCTTCCTTTTTGGGTTTTCTTTCTAGGCGTTTTCCTTTTACTCATCAACAAATGCATAAAATATTGCTTTTGAAAAGAAACTTCCCTTTTGGCCGTTTTCCTTATCATGGAGCTATTCCAATGCTCGCGCATTTCATTTCTTTAGACTGCACCTTCATTTTGCACAACTAATTTGTGATAAACATGTTTTCAACAAAGAACAATTTGTTAGCTGAAACGGTGGTTGATTTTGTGGCCATGATTATCTTCATCGCTTGATCTTGGCCCCATTTCGATTGAGAACTTTGTTGCTGATTGTCTTTGAGGGTGACTTTCTTTTAACCTGACCGAATTTTGCCTTGAGATTCCATAAGGACTCGCCTGTGTGGGCTCTATCTTTCTACTTCGTTCCGTTTTTTTAAAACCTTAGCCTTTGATTTCCTTTTTATTCCTGACGTCTTTTCCTTTGGAAACAATTGATCATCATGATCAGTTGGGGTTGGATCAATACACCATTGAGGCTGGGTATTTTTTCTTTAACTTTTTACCAGACAAAATTCTATATAAATGGTCCCGCCACCTTTTCTTTGTAATAGTTTCGGAATTCAAAGTTAAACTGAAAGGGATTCAAACAGATATGAACAAAGAATGAAAAAATGAATCAAAAATAGAAGCGTCCCTTTCGGGGGAAAAAGAAGGACTTATCTGGGGTGTATGCTGGCGTCAAACTGACATGACATGCTTCTTGAACTGGATGCTCAATCATTACAAAATTCCATTTTCTTATGAACCAAAACGGGTCTATGTTTCCAAACTAGGGAACCTTGCCAGGACCTTTAGTGGTGAAATCCTCTTTTCGGTTGATAGCGCCCTTTGCGGGTTTTCGCTAGTCGACCTCTCTTATTTCTCTTCTTACCATCGCCTGATAGCACTCTTTGCGAGTTTTCACTAACAGACTCTCTCATTTTGTATTTCTCTACTCCAAATCGCCTTATGGTGCCCGAAGGTTTTCACCAATAAGACTCTCTCATTTTATTTCTCTTAGTTTAAGACGCTTCGATTCTCAACAATGATGTTTCTCAGTTTCTATGCCTCTGCATCGATCTTGAAGGACTTGTACTCGGTTTTGGGTGAAAAGAATTCTGGACAAAATTATAACTTTGGAACCATCTGGTGAAAATTTTGGGGAAAATTAGATTTTTGTTTTGGTGTGACTGATCCTCAGATAGAGGCTACCTACGTATCCTTTCGGAATCAAGTCAGAACGTAGTTAAGGAAATTTTGTTTTGTTTTGTTTTTAGTTTTCTCTTTTATATCTTTTTTTGAATTTGGTTTTTGGATTCCAAAGAGGGTAGCCAAGGAAATGTAACCGGCTCAAAGGTTTTACAAAAAAGGGTTGGTAGTGTTTGGGTAGCGGGAATGAAAGCCTTCGATCATTTCGACATGCAAAGATATCACTGAAGCAAACTCAAACATAATATCTTTTGACAGCATCTGCATTTACAACTGTCTCAGGATCATTTCCTTCCATATCTCCCAAGTATAATGCTCATCTCGGCAGTATCTTCCTGATGATGTATGGCCCCTTCCAATTTGGAGCAAATTTTCCTTTCGCTTCCTGGTGATGTGGACGAATACGTCTTAAAACCAACTGACCTACTTCAAAAATTTTGGGTCGTACTTTCTTGTTGTAAGCACGGGCCATCCTTTGTTGGTACAACTGTCTATGATAGACCGCAGCCATTCACTTTTTGTCAATTAAGGTTAACTGCTCCAATCGAGTCTTAACCCATTTGCTATCATTAATCTCTGCTTCAACAATTGTCCGAAGTGAAGGAATTTCTACTTCTGCCAGTATCACAGTCTCGGTCCTATAAACTAGCAGGTATGGGGTTGCTCCTACCGATGTGCGCATTGTAGTACGATACCCTAGTAAGGCAAAAGGTAAATGTTCATACCACTATCTAGAACTCTGGATTGTCTTCCTCAAAATCTTCTTGATGTTTTTGTTTGCTGCTTCAACGGCGCCATTGGCTTTGGGCTGATAAGGAGTGGAGTTCCTATGCATTATTTTGAATTGGTCGCATATGTCTTCCATCAAACGACTATTCAGATTTGCAGCATTGTCTGTGATGATAGTTGCAGGTACACCAAAATGATAGATAAGATTTGAATGTACGAAATCCACCACGGCTTTCTTAGTGACTGATCTGAGAGTGACAGCTTCAACCCATTTTGTGAAGTAATCAATAGTGACTAGTATGAATCGGTGCCCATTTGAAGCTTTTGGCTCAATTGGGCCAATGACATCCATCCCCCAAGCGACGAAAGGCCATGGTGCTGACATAGGATGTAGCTCGGTTGGAGGTGCATGAATCAGATCTCCATGTACCTGACACCAATGGCATTTCCGGACAAAACTGAAACAATCTTTCTCCATAGTTATCCAATAATACCTGGCTCGAAGGTTTTTCTTGGCCAAGACATATCCATTCATATGAGGCCCACACACTCATGCGTGTAATTCATGCATGATTCTCCATGCTTCTTCGGCATCAACATGCCTTAAAAGGTTAAGATCCGGGGTTCTTTTATACAGGACCTCGCCGCTCAAAAAGAAACCACCTGCATGCCGCGTAATGGTCCTCTTTTGATCTCCAGTAGCATGTTCTGGGTATTCTTGTGTTTTCAAGAATCTCTTGATATCGTAGTACCACGGCTGGATGCTTGGTCCTTCCTCAATTGCATTGCAATAACCGTGTCTTTCCTTGATTTGGATTTCCAAAGGATCGACGTAGGCGTTGCCTGGATAAAGTAGCATTGAAGCTAGAGTGGCAAGTTCGTCATCCAGTTCATTGTGACATCGTGGGATGTACCTGAACTCTATTGATGCAAATCACTTGCCAAGATTATTCACATGCTGTCGATAAGGGAGGAGCTTAATGTCTCGGGTCTCCCATTCACCTTGGGCTTATTTGATAATTAGATCTGAATCTCCCATGATCAGTAAATCTTCAACACCTTGATCAATTGCCATATTCATGCCCATGATGCAGGCTTCATATTCATTCGTATTGTTTGTGCAAAAGAAATGGAGCCTAGCCATAGCTGGGTAATGCTGACCGGCATGAGAGATCAAAATTGCCCCAATCCCTACACCTTTAGCGTTTACCGCTCCATCTAAGAACATCTTCCAAGCATGAACGTCCTCAAGGACTGTTTCTATTACATTTACCTCCTCATCTGGAAAGTAGGTATTCAATGGTTCATACTCTTCATCAATCGGGTTTTCGGCCAAGTGATTTGCCAAAGCCTGGGCCTTCATTGTTGTGCGAGTGACATAGACTATGTCGAACTCAGTGAGTAGGATTTGCCATTTTGCTAACCTTCTGGTGGGCATCGGTTTCTGGAATATGTATTTCAAAGAATCCAGCCTGGTAATGAGGTGAGTTGTATGAGCTAGGAGGTAGTGTCTCAATTTCTGAGCGACCCATGTCAGAGCACAGCATGTTCTTTCCAACAAAGTGTACTTGACCTCACAACTAGTGAACTTCTTGCTCAAATAGTAGATTGCATGCTCTTTCTTCCCCGTTACATCATGCTGCCTGAGCACACAGCCAAAAGAGTTTTCCAAAACTGTCATATACAAGATCAAAGGTCTCCCTTGCTCCGGCGGAACTAAGATCGGAGGGTTCGACAAATATTCTTTGATTTTGTCAAAAGCCTCTTGACATTCAGTTGTCCACTTGATTGTAGCATCTTTCTTCAGCAACTTGAATATGGGCTCACACGTAGAAGTCAATTGGGCGATGAACCTGCCGATGTAGTTTAGTCGGCCCAGAAGACTCATTACATCTTTCTTCGTTCTTGGAGGAGGTAAGTCCCGGATGGCTTTTATCTTTGTTAGATCCAATTCAATACCTCTCCTACTGACTATGAAACCTAGGAGTTTACCTGATAGGACTCCAAAGGCGCATTTGGCTGGATTCAGCTTCAAATCGTACTTTCGCAACCTTTCGAAGAATTTCCTCAAGTCTCGGACGTGATCGCCCTGGGTTCTGGAATTAATGATCACATCGTCCATGTATACCTCTATTTCTTGATGCATCATGTTGTGGAAGATGGCAGTCATGGCTCTCATGTATGTCGCTCCAGCATTTTTCAAACCGAATGGCATGACTCGGTAGCAGTAAGTGCCCCAAGGTATGGTGAAAGCAGTCTTCTCGGCGTCCTCTTCATCCATCAACACTTGATGATATCCCACATAACAATCCACAAATGATTGTATCTCATGCTTTGCACAGTTATCAACGAGGATGTGTATGTTTGGTAAAGGAAAGTTATCTTTGGGACTTGCCTTATTCAAATCTCGGTAATCCACGCATACTCGAGTTTTTCCATCCTTCTTTGGCGTAGGAACAACATTAGCCAACCACTTGGTATACTGCACTACTCGAATTACCCCCATTTTTAACTGCTTGGTAATTTCTTCTTTGATCTTATCAGTGATGTCAGTTTTGAACTTCCTTTGCTTTTATTGTACTGGGCGACATTCAGGGTAGATTGGTAATTTATGCACCACTAGATCGACCCCTAATCCTGGCATGTCATCGTAAGACCAAGCAAACACATCTTTAAACTCAAACAAGAGCTGGATTATTGCATCTTGAGTTTTCTGATCTGTATGGATGCTTATCATGGTCTCTCTGATCTCTTCGGCGGCTCCCAAGTTAACCGGCTCGGTGTCATTCAAGTTTGGATTAGGTTTATTCTCAAAGTGTTCCAATTCTCGATTTATTTCCCTAAAAGCCTCTTCTTCATCGTATTCCAGTTCTTGGTTCATTATTTCCAAATTAGGTGGAGTGTACAGATGCGAGCATGAAGTCCGAAAGCATGTCATGTTATTTAAAGCTGCATTATTATGAGTGAAAAGAGAGAATAAATAACAAGAATTAGAAAGAATGCAAAAATGATGATGAAATATTGATTTCATTTATTGGAATTTTTAGAAGATAAACAGGGTTACATTTGGAAGAGTAAATACAAGAAAACAAAGAAAAACATCTGAGTTACGTCCTGAAGTAACTTGTAATGCAGGAAAAGAGACAAGACAAGTCTACCAGAACTCCTGCCTGACTGGGAATGGCGTAGCCTTCCAATTTTGCAATTTGGCCTCTGGTCCCACATAAAGCACCTCAGCAGTGCTAGTACCTTCTCCCAACTGAACCATATTGACATTGTAGAGCATTTGCCTCACAGCTCCACAAATGTCTTCAATTTCCGAACACCTCATCATCTTCTTCGACATATTTGGGTCGGGCAAAGGTCTTGTACAGATGTGGCAATGGTTGTGGCAGGACCCAACCTTCTTTCTTTCTCTCCTCGGCCCATGTTTCGTCTTCTAAGGTAGGGTGGAATCCTATCCCAAAGAGTTTCTTTGTGGAGGGCAGAGTGATGGGTTCTGTTATTCCCTGCAATGATTTTCCGAGACCCTTTCCTGGTTTGAAACCTCTTCGAATCATTTATTTGGCCACCATGATTGACGCATTAGAAAGGAAGGGTTGGGGACAAGGGTCTCCTTCTTTTTGTTGATCCGCAATCACCACTTCAAAATCTTGGTAGACTATGTGCTTGCTTTCTTTTCTTGCTTCGAGGTATGGGGTCAATGGGTCTCGGTACATTGATTGTTCATCTTCTCCGTGGACCACAATCTCTTGGCCCTTATGCTCATACTTTAACAGCTGGTGTAAGGTGGAGGGTACAACTCCAGCTGTTTGAATCCATGGCCTTCTAAGAAGAAAATTATAAGACGTGTCCATGTCCAAAACATGGAAAGTTACTTCGAAGTCTACCGGGCCAATAGTCAGAGTCTCTCCGATCGTGTCCCTTTTACATCATCGAAGGCTCACACGCATACATTGTTGGGATGAATTCTTTCAGCTCCAATTCCTATGCGGTGTAGAGTGGAAAGTGGTCATATGTCTACCCCCGAACCTCTATCCACCATGACCCTTTTCATATAGTAACCTTCGCACTTGACGGTCATGTGTAGGGCTTTGTTATGTGCTGCTCCTTCTGGGGTAGGTCGCTCTTGCTGAACGAGATCTGGTTGACTGTGAAGAATCATTCGGCCATTCTTTCTAATTGTTCTTTAGAAGTGTCAGCCATCACATGTGCTTCATTCAAAATACCCAGAAGGATCTCTTGATGTTCGGGTGAGCGCATGAGCAAGAACAGCATGGACACATGATCCATGTGCTTGCGCAATTGATCAACCACCTCGAAATCTGGCATTTTCATCTTTTGAAAAAATACCTCTGCTTCTTCAGTGCTTACAGGCTTCTTGTATAGGAAACGCTTCCGTGTGGCATCATTCACTTCTTGTGTGTCCAAATACTTCCGCCCCAAGACGTTCCCAGACGGTTCTCCTGTGATCTCTTTACCTTTGCGTGTAACCACTATCTGTTGATAATTCCAAGGTACTGCAGACGGGTCTGTCATGGGTTTCTGTTGCACGCGTGCGATAACCACAGGTTCATTTGGTTGTTGTGGTTTAATCACCTTTCGGACCACATAGGTTCCTTTGGGTACATACATTGGTGTTTCTCTCTTCAGCTGAAACTTCTTTGAAGCACTTATTGTCCGGGGCCTTTCTGATTGACCTCGTGGGAGGTAACTCAGTTTTTCTGAGATGCTGTCCTTTCTGCCTTTGTCTCGATCTTCTTTTCAAACCCGATTTTGGCAACTTCATTCTTCTTCCGCATTTTCTCTTATTTTGGGGCCGCCTTAGGCTATCTCTCTATGTCGGCGATGGCAATTATTGCTTTCAGAGCAGGATCAAATTCCTTGTCCTCACAAATCATTCTAATTACTGGCCCGTTGTTATGGGTCATCAGTAGGTTATTCGTCACATTTGGAATATCCTCATCAACAAACACTATCCTCCCTTGGTTGATCAATTCTTGCATAGCTTTCTTTAAAGTCCAGCAATTATCAGTACTATACCCCTTAACTCCCGAATGATAAGCACAGTACACACCTTGTTGGTAAGCCGGAAAATCGGGATTCTGCCTATTCTAGGGAATGGACTGCAATAGATTCTCTTGCATGAGCTTGGGAAAAGAGTGGAATATGGTTCCCCAATCTGTGTGAAGTTTGACTTGGGTGGTTCACGAGGGCGAGTGTTATTTGGTCGGAAGTTATACTAGTTTTGGTAAGGAGGTTGATTTCTCTGGAATGGAGGTGGGTTTCTGTTGGCTGGTGGCTGTGGCCGGCCAAAAGGCTTAGCATTCATGACTGCATAGGGTGGAGGTGGAGGAGCATAGGCCATACCGTTGTGCGGATAATAATGTTGGGGGGGGGGGCCTTTCAGAGAACACTTGCCTTGGAGCTCGGTACCTCGTGTCTCCAACTGCCGCCATGATTTTTTATTCTTTATTTTTGCCTTTGTTCATCCCTCCAGACCCTCCTTGGATGGCTTGGGAGGTCGCTCGAATAGCCGCCTAACTCAAAATTCGTCCTGTCTTTAAACCATTCTCTACCATTTCTTCGATCTTGATCGCCTCTGCGAAAGATTTTCCCATTGCTGACATCATATTCTGGAAATAGTCTGGTTTTTGAGTCTGGAGGAAAGTAGTGACCATTTCTATTTTGTCCATGGGGGGTTTCACCCTGGATGCTTTCTCACGCCATTTGATAGCGTATTCTCTGAAGCTTTTTGAGGGCTTCTTCTTCAAGTTTGATAAGGAATTCCTGTCTGGCGCGATGTCAATGTTATACTGAAACTGCTTTACAAAATCTCTGGCCAGATCATCCCAAATGTGCCATCGAGATATGTCCTGATCCATCTACCATTCTGAAGCTTTCCTGATCAAGCTTTCTCCGAAATATGCCATCAACAATTCTTTTTTGCCGCCGACACCCCGCAACTAATTGCAATATTTCTTTAGATGAGCAATGGGGTCACCGTGACCATCATACTTTTTAAACTTTGGCGTTTTGAAACTTGACGGCAAATGGACATGTGGGAACATGCATAAATCTACGTAGGAAACACTCTTCTGCCCGCTTAGCCCTTGCATGCTTTTTAAACTTTATTCAAGGCTTCTCATTCTCTTAGCCATCTCATCCTGTTCGGGAGCTTTTGGATTTTGACCTAGCATGAGCTCGTATCGGGGTGGCTGAGGACAAATATTGGTGGAAAACTAGGTGGGGTCCAGCAAAAGAGGTGGCGCTGGAAATGTAAAGGAGGATGAGTCAAAAATTGGACCATGTGAAACAGGTTGTGCCATGATTGGAACGGGTAGCCCAGTGTATGTTTTTGTGGCAGTATCCGATGTCGTTATCCGGGGATAGGAAGTGAAGGGTGATCCAGAGAGAGTTGTGATGGTAGAATACCCAAATAGAGTAGGTGTGTAATTGGTGGGGGTGTTGGAAATCCCACTTGGCCGGATGAATAGTTCGGCGAACCCAGGGATCGGACTTGGGGGCTCCTTCCCGTTAATCCAATCATCCAACATTTCCAGCATGCGACAGCGTAAAATCCCATTTTCTTCCGCAGTTGCTGATTCAGTAGCTGGAATGGCTGATATGGAACTCTCTTCTAGAATAGGAACTACTGGTAGAGGGATTTCTTAAGACATATTGATACTTCCTTTCGATCTTATAAAGTAATAATTGGTACTTCCTCTTGATCCAGTAACGGGCCGCTGAATGTTTCCCTTGGACCTCGTGAAATATGAATGGGAGGCTAGATTACCACAAAATCTACCACCTTTTTCTAAAAACCTAGATTTTGGCAAACAAACGATTAGTCTGAAACAACATAACAGATAAGTAATCTCATATTGGGGTGTGATATACTTATACAGTTGAACGTGTTGCTACATGTATTTGGTTGCAATGCGTCATTCCGGCTTATACTTTTCCTTTGCTTTCATTCCCCTCCTTTCTTTATCAACTTCTTTTGTTATTTTCTTTTATACCTTTTTTTGTTTTTCTTTTAGTGATGGTCGGATCTTATGTGGATTACCTACGTATCATGTCCCCGCATGAATCAGACATGGCATAGTTCGGATGCAAAAAATGTAAGATAAAGATAGAACATATTTTTGGTTTTTATTATCACAAAATTTCACTTAAAACACTTGCGAAAAACAACAATGGAAATAAAAAACTTCAAACAGAAAAACAGACTCTTAAATGAAAATACGGACTCTTCTAAGCATGCTCCAACGCTTTCAACTTCTGTGTTTGTGAGGCGTTATTTGGCCTTGTTGCGGATTTCTGTGTGAGATCCTTCTGTAGACTTCTCAACTCCGCCATGACTTGGTTGACATAATCCATAACTGAAGAAAAAAGGGTAGTCCGGGGCACTTGCTCGCATGTTAGGCATCTTATAGTGATATAGTGCCCAATTTCTTCAATCCTAGCCCTGATCATATCCTTTTCTCTAAGCAGCTACTCTATATGTCAATTCTTTGCCCCCAATTTCTGAGCGTTACCGGTGGCTTGGTCCAAAAGCCTTTCTACTTGCCTTTCTATCCACGCCATTAAGTTGTAGCAACGGTCCCTATCTTCTTTGGCATCCCGGGCTTGTTGTAAAACTTGCTCCCTAAGAGTGGCATTTTCTTCTCTCAGGCCGGTGATGATCTGCCCATAATCTTTCTCTATCTGTTGTAGATGAAGTGCTCTTTGGTGGGCCGCTCTTCTCCATTTGGTCCGAATTGCAACCAGAGCAGCTTCTGCTTTTTCCAAGTCTTCTCGATGCTTAAAGGCTTTCCTTTCTAAGTCGTTTATGAACATTTCATCAGTCTGACGTCTCCTTAATATTTCTACAGTTGATTGCATCTCCTGGATTTGGGTTCGGAGCGCTTGTTTTTCTTGCTCCCAGTCGGCCCTTTCTTGATCGAAACCAGCCTGTTGTATGTCCATGGCGGCTTCCAGAATTCCTTTATCTTCTTTCAAGGTGTTAATGCAAGATTGGAACTCTTGCGCTGTTTCGCATCTAGTTTCCCTGACTCTGGTTTCTATTTCTTTTTCCCAATCGACGGCGTATTTTATTGACCTTTCTGCTCATTGCTCGGGCATTGATTGGTTGTGGAACAACTCAAGGTATGCGAGGCTCACTTTTCCTTGTTCCCGGTCGACAACTATTTTGTCGATGTCAGAGAGTCGACTACCGAACCACACCTTCTGTGCATAAGACTCTCTTGGGAGCTCCCCCATCGTGAATTCCCATATGAATGATCTCACATCCTCGATCGGGCCCCTTTTCTGTTCTCTCCCCAACTGGTGCATGACACGTAACGGGGCGTATGGTTGGAAACCCCTGAAACCCATTAGTATGTAGAATGGGCGATATGTCGACATGTGCATGACTTTTGCTGAAGGAAACCAATAATAGTTCCAAGTAATTTGGTCTGCTTTCAAGAAGTTGAGCAATTCCTACCAGGTCCTTATGTCGTTCAGAAGATTACAACGGGCGGCCCTGTTTGTATGACAACGAGTGTAATTCAACCAATCCACGTTGAAGTTTATCACAATTGGGTGATGATATAGATGCTCTATGAACCACATTTGCAATAAAATGTTACAACCTTCGAAATAATCCTTCCCCTCTTGACACCGAGTTAATGCCCGAAAAATGTCTCCTAAGATCATAGGAAGAATAGTGTGTTCTTCGCTACTCTGTAAATATGAGATCACTGTAGACAACCGGATTATGATACGTTCATCACGTTCGGGAAAAACCATGGTTCCCAGAAAGGCGATTATGAAGGCGTAGATTCTAAAATCTCCCCAGGCGTCATAATTTAACTGGTTGACAAATTCTGTGTTCGAGAACCTCTCGAACCCTTTCTGATCACCAAACATGTCGTAGAGATACTCTAACGGCACCCAACCTTCATTCAAACAACCCATTGGAACTCGTCGGAGACTAAATTTTTTCAGGAAATTATTTACACCTATTTTTCTAGGAGCAACGGGTTTCTTTTTGTGCAGATCTTTCCCAAACCTTGTGAGTCCACCTAACTCCTCTAAAGTGGGCGTCATTTTGTTGTCTTAGAATCCGAAAACATTATTTGCTGAGTCCTAGAAACTCACCAAAGCCCTAAAAAGATTTTTGTCCAGTTTTATTCTCATATATCCGAAAGAAACTTGAGGTGTTTGTGGACTTGGTTTCTTTCCCAAGCAGAAAAGCTAGCCCACCAATCACAGAGATGATCCGGGGTTTTATCTTGAACCATGAACATGAGAGGCATTTTTTCTCTCGCCCTTTTCCGGCCAATTCTTTGCGATGGAGCCATGCTGATCCTAGAAAAAAAAACTTAAGATTTTTCAAATTTTATTTTTTTTATTTTTCACTTATAGAAAACGAATCTCGTCAACACGGCCTTTCAGCACTTAAAGAAGATTTGAAGGCTGTGTAACAGGATACCGGTGTGATGACTAGGTTCTATTTTTGCGAAATTAGTCCTTCGGCGCCCCATTCGAAGCATTTGGCTATTTTCGCAAAATTTCCTAACCCTTGACTAAGGACAATTCTCCTAATTTTAACTTTTTATTTATTTTCGAAAAAGCAGTATTAGTTGAGCCTGATATGGGTTGCCTACGTATCCCACGTCACGTGAGAATCAAACTTGCGTAGTTTAAAGCAAAGGAACTAAATCATTTTAACAAAAAGAAAACAAACTATTTTCCATTTTTTTTCTTTTTTTTTCTTTTGTTTTACAAAAATTATCAAAGTTTATTTGGGAAATTTTTGAAGCATTTTAAAAAACTTTGACCCTATACCTTGGCATTTTCCACTTCTTCCCTTTTTTAATAATAAGCCGATCAGCATGCAAGATAAAAACAAATAAATGCACAGACAAAAATGCATCAAGTTGATCTTTTGTTTCAGGTACATCTGTCCTAGACAGGCCCAACCCCTATGTTGAGCCTCGTAAGTCGAATATGCACATGATGCAAATAGACGTTCCTATTGGGGATCCGGCATGAGGTTTTGTTATTCTAAGTCATCATCTTGTTGGGAAAGGTGTCTAGACTGGCTTTACTCGAGCGGACAACTCGAGCCAAGTAGTGTCAGTGCACCGGTATCATGGCTTTCCGGCTTAATTGACAGTACTCCCCGCCTAAATATGCGTAACTAGAAATCCTTCACCGAGTTCCAAGCACCACAGCTATCTTGAGAAAATTAGGCTATGTGTAGCAAATGCGCGATATTATATTTCAAAGAGACTCAGAGGAGAAAGTGGGTATCGGCACAATTTTTATACAATTCACAAAATATCAAAAGTGATAAAAGCAATATTTAGCACATTAAAACAAACATATAATAAAATCAGATAATAAATAAGCCAAATACAATAATTATTAAAAGCTTGAATTCTTAAACCCTGAATCAGTGGTTCTGGGTTTTGAGTCCCCAGCAGAGTCGCCAGAGCTGTCACACCTCCTTTTGGCGCGGCCCCTACCCCTGGGGGGGGGGGGGGTAAAAACGGGCGAGGGAGTTTTTCCAATTTAAGTGACAATATTTGAAACGGGATTATTCCATTTATGTCAGAGTCGCCACTTGGAATAAATTATGGTGTCCCAAGTCACCGATTTATTCAAATCTCGGATCGAGGAAATTTCTACTTTCCAAATGAAAGTGCGAACCAGAAATTCTAAGTAAGGAATTATGTTGACCCAAGGGAAGGTGTTAGGCAACCCCGGATCTCGTGGTTCTAGCATGGTCGCTTCAACTATTATAAATGGCTAAAAATACCTGATTTTAAAATATGTGGTGACCTATGTGCCTTTTATTGATAAACCGCTTTTACTTTTATTTTTTATGAGAATTGCAACGTCGTGAAAATGCGTCTCGAACCACGCCTCAAATATTCATAAAAATTACTCAGATTACTCAAAGTGTACTCAATTACTAATTATAATGAAACTTTATTCACCTACTCAAATTGATGTAATAGCTACTTATTCCAATTTTAGTTCAGAATTCAGAGGGTTTTACTTGTTTTTATTGTTGATTAACTAATGGGTATCACTAGATGGAAAACAAACTGAGAATATGTTATTTCCTGTTATTTCACAAGTCATTTTTAACATATCAATACACATAAATTTTGAAATGCCTTCCTATTTCAATTAATGCTCCAACTTCAAATATTGAACTACACAACTAAATGATATTTAGCGACGATTATTTTTTAGTTTCAAATTGTTCCTTAGCTTAAGTTCCAGCGCTGTTTACACTAGCAATTGTACGAGCTAAAATTCAACACACAAGTTAACCATTCGAATCATGCTAGTTTAATCATCCTATAAATCCTACAAACGTGTAAAAAGGAATAGTGAAAGCAATTAACTCCTATTCTAATCTAACAATTAATGTGACAACTAACTTCATTTTACTTAATATGCTAGCTTAAGCATCCATAATCGATGAAATAACAGTCCACAGTCCAATATTATACAACACTTAGTCACTAAATTTAAATTGATACTAATTATACCTGCAAATACTATTTGTATAACAGAAAATATATGTAGCTAATATCAAATTTAAAATAGGCATCCTTCAATTAAACCTTGATCCTTGACCATTTCATTGTTTAAACTTCAATGTGCATATTCAAGGCAATTTAAAGTAGTGTACCTGGAATTTCAACAGCAAAATGGAGGAGGAAAATCAGTAGCAGTAACAATAAAATAGCACATCAAATAACACCAGTAAATGGATTCCGGTAAAAGATCAAAGAACCAATAGCCCAAAAATCAGCAAGTAATTTTGCCAGTAATTTGAGCCAAACAAGGAGTTCAAGCGACCAAAACAACAAACGGACAATGTTTTAAGTAAAACCAAAGGAACCTTAGGAACTGAAGCACCAATAGACTTTAAACAAGGCTAAATAACTGTTGAAATTGATGGCTAACAATACTTCAAAATTGGTCGTTAAAACAATGTATATTATCATGCCTTTCCCTTCTCTTAAAAATCTGTTTTGGTATTTCTGTATCAAAGATATGCCCTATGTGTGTAGAAAATTTGTTCCTTTCTTTTTGTCTCTCAACTCAGTGTGTAGAAACTCTCTCTGAAGGTCTGTTTTTTCTCTCTCAAATCTGTCTAAAAATGTCTGTCTTGTGTTCTGTTTTTGTACCCCTTTTACAGCCTTAACAACCAAATCAGCAGCAGCAACAACAACAACAACAACAACAACCCAGTATAATCCCACTTAGTGGGGTGTCTGGGGAGGGTAGTGTGTACGCAAACCTTACCCCTACCTTGAGGTAGAGAGGCTGTTTCCAAATAGACCCCCAGCATCCTTCCCTCCAAGAACTACCCACCTTGCTCTTGGGGAGACTCGAACTCACAACCTCTCGGTTGGAAGTGGGGGTTGCTTACCATCAGCAGCCCCTTTTTTAATTAATTAAAATCTGTCCAACCATCATATTCCTTTGTATTTCCACTCATACTTTGTTTAAGCATAGGTTTTATTTTAAAGAAAACTCCAAAGTTCAAAAATATAGTAGAAAACTAGGCTGCCCTGCAGATTCCACTAATTCATTTCATGTACAGTGCACATTTTAATATTAAAGTGAAAATGATTCTGATTTCCACTACCTAATGCTTAAACAGGCTGTGATTTACACTATTGGGCAGCCCCTTTAATTAGTTTATTCACTACTTTAAGGGTGTATTGAGTACCATTCAGCAGGCCACTTAATTGAACTTTGAATTTCTATTAAAATTAGCTATAACCAATCTGTCTTCCTAATTCAAAACATAAAAAATTCAAGCTTTAATTCATCAACGATTTTAAACCAAGATTAACAGTGTTAAACAATACCATTGTCCCCTTGTTCTACCAAAATAGACCTATACGACCAATCAACGATATTTTTTTTAATCAATTACAAACACATACAGAGGGTAACAATCGAACGATGCTCTTATCAGTGATTCAACAAGGTCGGGCAAGAACAAAGATACAAAATTAAACATTCGACGACGCTAATCGAAGCGAATTCATTTGAAACAACAAAACAAAAATAATGTCAACCAAATAAAGGTCTTGAGGAAGATTAAAACAGAGAAAATTAATCAACAAATAAAAATGATAAACAAACTATACTAACCAACGAGTACAAAAATAAATAAAAATAGAAGGAGGAAAAGAAAATACCTTAAGAAGGGAAATTCGGAACCAAAAGGCTTGGGACCAAACGGACTCGAACTTTTTGAGGCCAAACGGTCTGTAATTGAGTGTTCTCGAGTGAGAACAACTCGACTAAAACCCATTGGAAACTCAAAATCTTCCAAACAGACTCCAAAATTTTCTAGGGTTCTTGATGCTCGAATTTGGGGATTGAAACTTTCTGGTTAGATTCGAACCAAATTAATGGTGGTTCGGTGATTGGGGAGGTCAAGTGAGGGTATGGGGTTAATTTTGGCGCAAACGGAGATGGTGAGGTTTGGGGTTAGTTCTTTGATCCAATATTCGAACAGCTCGGGGAAGATTCGAGAATGATGGAATAGGGGTTTGGAATGGGGAGTTTGAGGCGAGTTCAGGGTGTGAAAATGGTGGCATTTGGCGATAGACCGCCGCCGTTGGCGATTCCCAGTAGGCGGTCAGCGGTGGGATAGGGCGGCGGTTTCTCTGAAATTTGAGAGATGAAGAGATGAATTAGGGTTTGGTTTTTTTTTGGTATATTAAAATGGGTGGATTATCCTGAGCCGTCGGATTTGAAGAGATTAAAGGCTCAGATCAAACATCGTTTAAATGACGTCGTTTTGTTAAGTGGGGAGATGGACTGGGTCGGGTAGGATGTTGGGACGGGTAAGGGGTTAATTTTGGGTTTGGGCCATCCGATTTGGGGCTTGGACTGGTCCAGTCCAACTCTTTTTCTTTCTTTCTCTTTTTATTCTTCCCTCTTTTCCTTTTTCTTGTTTTATTTTAAGAATTAAAACTAAAAATCATAACTTTAATTATAAAAATAAATTAAGCTATCACAAATACCAATTAACTCTAAATAGTAGTTTTTCATAAACAATTAAATATCAAATCACACAATTTTGACTAAAAATATTTAAACGCAAAAAAAAACACACACATTTTGATTTTAATTTTATATAAAACAAATTACTTAATTAAATCCTAAATTCAAATGCAATATATATTTTTTCTTTTGTATTTTATTTTAACAAATAAATATGTATGGACAAAAATGCAAATAATAATTAAGAAAATCACACACAACACAAAACTATTTTATTTTTGGATTTTTGGGACTAATTCTCATGTAAGGCAAAAACCATGTGCTCGCATGGGGGTTCAAACTCCGGAGGGGCTCCTACAGCGCAAGCGCAATATCAATGATATGCTGCGGTGCGCTGCCCGATCCACTATCAGTCCAGCTACATGCAATACAAGCCTCACATGCACAGAAAATATCATTTGAAATCTCTTTTTATCAATAACAATGGAAAACAGTGTTCAGAATTAATAGAGTTTGGAAAACCTTTTTAGACAGTGTTTAGCTCAGGACTGATATCAAAATAACATACTATAATAACAAAAGCAATGATAACGATCCTCACGGGACCCAAAATAACCGGCTCACAGCCCGAAGATATCCAAAACCATCCAAGTAGGAGGTTTACCGGCTCAATTATAGCCAACAACACAGTATAATATTACACAGTTGGACTAAGCCATAGTCCCCAATCACAATCGACCTCGCACTCACAGTACAGTACGTGTCTCGCTCAATACAGCGTCACGTAGTGATATACTGGGGTTTCAAACCCTCAAGTCATCATCCATACCCATTACTTACCTCGACTCGGCTCGAAAACTAGCCCGCAATGCCCTTGCCGCGAGAATCGGCCTCCACGGGTGCATAATATGATCAAACCAATAGGAATACATCCAAATAGGCTAAAAGAACATAACCCAAACAAAATAACTCAAATTACACCCAAAAACACGAAGTTGCCAAAATCCGACCCCGGGCCTGCTTCTCGAAAAAATTCAAAAGTCACATTTTTAGAATCCGTATCTCGCCCCGAGTCCATACATATAAATTTCACCCAAATCGGACTCCGTTTTCCTATTTAAATCATTGACTTTCAATAACCTAGGCTTAGAGCGAAATTCCCCATTGATACACCTCAATTCCTCCAATTTCAGAGGATAATTGCATAATTTATCAATATATTAATATAAATTGAGTCCACGAGTGCTTACCTGATGATATCTCTCGATTTTCCTTTCAAAATAACCTCAAAGTTCGATGCCCCAAATAAGTTAGAAGTTCTGAAATTCGAACCCTTACTGTTACATTAAACCCAGGCATTTTTCGCTTCTGCGGCACTTGGCCCGTTTCCGCGTATCCGTTTCTGCGGAAGATTTGTCGCTTTTGCAACTCTTATTAAAGGCTCTCACCACTTATGCGGTTCAATTCTTGCACCTACGAGACCGCTTAAGCAAAACTTTCTCCGCTTCTGCGAAGTTCCCCAATCCACTAAAGTCCGCTTCTGCGGACCATGGCTCGCTTTTGCGAGCCTGCCCCTACGACCTAACATCCGCTTCTGCAGAAATTCCACTGACCAGCCCTGGGATCGCATATGCGCTACATAATCCGCTTTTGCGCAGCCATTTCTGTCATCCTCTTTCCGTAGAAGTGGAAATCACTGCTGCATAAAAACACTAGCAGCTACAAACTTCAAAATTCTTCCGTTTCACCCTCCGAAAACATCCCGAGGCCTCTGGGACCTCAACCAAAAATACGAATCCACTCTAAATCATAACACAAACTTGTTCCAATCATAAAAACATACCTTCAAACACACGAATCATCAAATTAAGGCGGATTCAATCCTAAGTTTCACCCAAAACTTCCGAAACCTACATTCTATAAAAAACCCTGCCAAATAATGTCCAAATGACCTGAAAATTTGCAAACATATCAAAAATCATCTAACGAAGCTACTAAAACTATCGAAATTCCATTCGGACTCCTGGATCAAAAGCTCACCTATCGACCATATTTCACCAAAATTCCAACTTTGCCAATTCAAGCCTATTTCTACACCTGACCTCCAAATTCCATTCCGATCGCTTCCCTAAGTCACAAATAACCTCCCGAAGTTAACCGAATCATCGTAATTAGATTCCGAGCCATCTAACCACACAGTCAACATCAGGTTGACTTTTCAAAAACAAGCTTCACTCAAAAAGGCTATATGCCTTATTTTCAACCAGAATTAGTCCAATTTCACCCGATTGACTCTAACACTGATATAGAAACATGAAACAACATAATGAGGGGATAACGGGGCGGTATCTTTCATGACGATGGGCAGGGTCGTCACACTCATTATACCCGGTATGGATAATCTTCTACCAGAGGTAATGTTTATCAATAACCAGATACTGAAATGATAAGCTTATTATACCCAGTATGGATAATCTTCTACCGCAAGTTATATTTATCCATAACTGGATACTAAAAGGATAAGCTTATTATACCTAGTACGGATAATCTTCTACCTGGGGTAATATTTATCCATAACCGGGTACCGAAGTGATAAGCTTCTTCAGGAAGCTTATTTCCAATGTAGTAATAAATAGATAAACACATTTAAGGCGGAGCCGCGTATGGATAAACTTCTTTATGAAGCTTATTCATAATGGAGTACGAACATCCATAATATAATATATTTTATAACACAAACAAATAAATAGGTGTTTAGAGAGGTGCCATCTTAGCCGTAGTAAGACAAAAATATTATACAAGTACTAAATCAAATCATTGGATAAATAATGACGCCATAAAAGTCCACAGAAGTGGATATTTTATTAATAGTAATAAATACCTGTTGGGTTTTTCAATATATTTAATTAATATATTAAATTTTTAAAAGAGGGGAAATGGGAAATGAAGGAAAATTTTTATTTTTTGATTGAAATTTCAAGTTGCCCCTCCTTGGTAAATGGGCATTGTCCCATATCGGAAGAGGAAGAAGTTTTTTATGGGTATATAAGCAATTGCTCTTCTTCTAGCTCTTAAAGAGGTGAGAAGAAAGCAAGCTTCATGTCGTCGTCGCCGTCGCTCGCTCGGCTCGGCTCGGCTTCGTCTTCGGCTTCGACTTCGACTTTGGATTCGGTCAAATGATTGATTAATTAAATTTTTGGACCAAATTTATTTGTTAATAGTAAAATATTAACATAAATGTTATTAAATATTTAGTGGGCTCGAATTGGTTTTTTTTATTTCTGTTTATGCACATTTTGTTTTGTATTTATTTATATTTCCAGAATTATGTTACAAATACAGTCTATTAACAAGCTTAAGGGATTTAATATATTTCTGTACTTGTTCTTATTATTTCTGGAAGAGTAAAACCTTTGTGGTTTTGTACTCTATTAAATTCTACGTTATTTTAATAGTTGTGTCACTCTTTTAAGTAAATGACTAATGAGAATGAGAATCAAGTTATTCCAATGATGACTGCTAATACCTCAACAAGCCGGATGACTCCGGCAACATTGGCACGGGCGGAGAAACCCTAAAAATTTTTCGGGATTGATTTCAAGCGCTGGAAACAAAAGATGTTCTTCTATTTGACTACTCTAAGTCTCTAGAAGTTCATCAAGGATGGTGTTCCCGTATTGTTTGATGAAACTCCAAAAATTGAACGCTTTCTCGTGATTGATGCGTGGAAGCATTCAGATTGTTTATGCAATAATTGTATTCTGTGCGGGATGGAAGTTGCTTTGTATAACGTCTACAGTGGCATAGAAACGACAAAAGGAACTGTGGACTGCGCTTGAAAAGAAATACAAAACTGAAGATGTCGAGTTGAAAATGTTTGTTGCTGCAATGTTTTTGGACTACAAAATGGTAGATGGCAAGTCTGTTATTATTGAATTCCAGGAATTGCAAGTGATTATTCACGATCTCCCTATTGAAGGTATAAATCAAATTAATATTGATATTGAAAGTATGATACCTCCTTTCTACCTACGATTTACTACACCCCAGAAAGGGATATTATAAAAGGAAGGAGTTTTTCTAATTTAAGGACAGTCGAAATGAGATTTATTTATTTAGTATCAAAGTCGACACTTGGGATAATAATGGTGTCCCAAGTCACCGGATGAATCCCGAACCGGGGAAAGTTTGACTCTATTACGGTCTGCGAACTAAAAATCCGGATAAGGAATTCTGTTAATTCGGAAGAAGGTGTTAGGCACTCTCCAATTCTGTGGTTCTAGCACGGTCGCTCAACTGTTGTATTTTTTTATATGTTCAATTTTTATGTGCATTTTAGTATTCCTCTTTATTATTTAAAGAATTACAATGTCGTGCAAATGTATTTTTGACCACGCCGCACCAGTACGCCCGTGGCGTTTAACACATTTCGACTTTGTTGAGACTTGGATTCGGATCACATAAATATGCATCCGTATTGAGAAGGTAATATTATTATAAATTGTGTATAGTGTATCTATGTCTTGTTAACTTTGGGAAAGTCCGTAAAATTTGCTAAACGGTCATTCCAAATCTAAGGTATTTATAACAATTATTTGAGGGCCTCGCAATTGTGTATTTAATGCGGTGAGGCTCATCTCATTTTATTAAGGTAATGTCTAAAGTACTATATTTCTATGTGTTTTGTCTCTAACCATGAAGGAAATATCCTAAATTGCTTATCTGTTACCTAATAATTATTACGTTGGGGCCATGAGCTCATATGAGCCCAAGCCTTCAATCATTTCCGGGCTTTATTACAGCCCATATGATAAGACTATGGCCAAGTGTAGCTAGACTGATTGAGTCAGTTTGGGCCCAAATCCTGGAATGCATATTAATATGGCCAGGCCCAATGGCCATTGAAGCATATCTATTGAATTTCAGGTCAGTTATTAGGAAACTGGTTCCAGAAATAACACAAAATATAAGACTGTTCTTCATTTTTTTGTTAATGACTGACTTTAAAGTCAAACTAGTTTATAAAATCAACTATCAGGAAAGTTCATTTATTTCTTAATTCGAATGCTTGTTAATTTTATTAATTACTAATTTAACTTAAACTAACATTATAATACTGGTCTTGTATACTACTGTGACGACCCGGCCCGTTGTAACGAGAATTTCCACCATGTTGCCTATCATTTATATGTTTCATGTTTCTATATCGATGCTAGAGTCTATCGGGTGAGTTAGGAGTGATTCTGGTTGAAAATGAGGTAAATAGCCTTTTGAAATGAAGCTTGTTTATGAAAAGTCAACCTAGAATTAACTATGTAGTTAGAGGGCTTGGAATCAAATTCTGATGATTTGGTTAGTTCTAGGAGGTGCTTTGTGACTTAGGGGAGCGATTGGAATTGAACTTGGAGGTCCGCTGGAGAAATATGCTAGAATTGGCTAAGGTTGAATTTTGGCGAAATCCAAATGGTAGGTGAGATTTTGAACCGGAAGTCGGAATGGAATTCCGACTATTTCAGTAGCTCCGTTAGGTGATTTTGGATATGTCTACAAATGTTCAGGTCATTCGGACGTCGTTTGGTCGGTTTTTTGATAGAATGTAAGTTTCGGAAGTTTGAGTTGAATCCTAGGCTTGAACCGGCCTTAATTTGATGATTCATGTGTTTGAGGGTGTGTTTTTATGATTGTAACAAGTTCGTATCATGATTTAGAGTAGAATTGTATCTTTGGTTGAGGTCCCGGGGGCCTGGGGATGATTTTGGGAGGTCAAACGGAAGGATTTTTGTGTTATGGAATTGCTGTCATAAATTGCAGCAGTGATTCAGCTTCTGCGGATGGGGAACCGCAGAAGAGGAACCGAAGAAGCAGAGTTTGTCTCACTGAAGCGAGAATGGACCTGTCCGGGCAATTCCACAGAAGCGGATAGAAGAACGCAGGAGCGGGCTTGCTTCTGCGAACCAGTGGACACAGAGGCGAAGGTAGGCAGCTGGGTGAGCATCGTAGAAGCGAAGTGTTTTTCGCACGGGAGGTCGCGCAGGTGTGAGACCTGGACCGCAGAAGCGAATTGGGCGGTTAAGTGATGGATCGCAGATGCGACAATGTTGTCGCATAATCCGACTCACTTGTGCTAGTCCAAGTCCGCAAAAACGGAAATCGTATCTGTGAAATAGAAATCAGAAGGTTAAAATTTCAGAAAGGTTATATCACGCAAGGGCTTAAACTAAGAGGCGATTAAGGGCGATTTTAAGAGGAAATCAAAGGGATTCTTCAGATAATCACTCATGGACCTAAATTACGTTATTATCTTGCTAAATTATGGTGTTTATACCTGAAATTGGAAGAATTAGAGGTGTATTAATGGAGGTTTTTGTCCTAAGCCTGGGTTATTGAAAATCATCTATTTGAATGGGCAAACAGAGTCCGATTTTGGTAAACTTTATATGCATGGACTCGTGTTGAGATGAGGATTCCAAATATGTAATTTTTGTAATTTTTACATAAGTGTACCGAAAATCAGGTTTTGGCAACTTTGTAGTTTTTGGTGTAATTCGAGTTGTTTCGATTAGGTAATGTCCTTTTGACCTATTTTGATATATTTCTGTTAATTTTGATCAGATTCGACACCTGTGGAAGCCGAACTCATGGCAAGGGCATCGCGGACTAGTCGTCGAGCCGAGTCGAGGTGAGTAATGGGTGTGGGTGATGACCAGCGGGTTCGAAACCCCGGTATATCACTTTGTGACACTGTATTGAGGCGAGACACGTATTCTCCTGTGAGTGCGGGGTCGAATGTGGTTGGGGACTATGACTTAGTCCGACCTGTTGATACTATACTGTGTTGTTGGCTATTATTGAGCCAGTGAACCTCCTACTTGGATGGTTGTGTACATCTTTGGGCTGTGAGCCAGTTATTGGGATCCTGCGAGGATCGTTATTATTGTTTATGTGATATTAACATGTTATTTTGCTACCAGTACTGAGCTATTACTGTCATAATGGTTTTCCAAACTCTGGAATTTTTGATATACTATTTTCTACTGAAAAATGATAAAAAGAGTTTTCAAATATGACTTTTGAGCCTGTGAGGCTGCATTGCAATATAGCTGATTGGTGGTGGATCGGGCTGTGTGGCACAGCATATCCTGATATTGTTCTTGGTCTGTAGGAGTCCCTCTAGAGTCTGAACCCCCACAGTGAGCACGGGTACCCAAATGGATCGGGCTACGCGTCGTAGCGGTCATATTCATGCATTGCGTTCCATTTAGCTACACATGTTAGCTGTTATGCTGTTAGGGTTCAGATATTGTTCATGTTGATACTGTTGCAGGGTATTGTGTATAGCTTTACTTAGTGTTATATTCGGTATTCTTACCTTCGTTGTCTTACCCCTGCTTATTACTACTGAGTCTGGAAGTACTCACTTTACTCCCTGCTCCTTGTGTGCAGATCGCAGCAGACTTGATTCTGTAGCTGCTTGGAGTTGCTTCTGGACAGTTAAGGTAGCTGCCCGCGTCCGCAGGACCTGACTCTCTCCAGCTTATATTATTTTAGTTTTTTCTATTTCGCACTTGTGCACAGTTGTTTACACTATCACATTTTATATATTCTGGTAGAGGCTCATGACTTATGACTCCTAGTCTATTGGGAGGTTGTACTGGTTTGGGATGTTTAATCCCAGTGTTGGATATTTTATTGTTATACTATCATTGTTATGCCTAAACAGGATTAATTGTGAGCTGATAGCTCCGTATTTCTGTTGATTGGTCGGGCAGGCCTAGCAGTGTGCTAGGCACCATCACGACCGGGTTTGGGGTCGTGACAAGTTGGTATTAGAGCCTAGGTTACTAGGACTCATGAGTCTTGAGCCGGTTGGTAGAGTCTTGTGGATCGGTACGGGGATGCCTGTACTTATCCTCGGGAGGCTGCGAACCTTTAGGAAAAACTTCACATTTCTTGAACTCTATCGTGCGATCTTGTTGTTCTAGGAACTGAACTTCTGTATTCTATTCTCTCGTAGATGGTGAGAACTTGAGCTTCAAGATGAGGTATACGACCACCATTACCACCTGCTAGAGGCTGTGGTCGAGGTAGTGGTAGGGCAGCTGAGGCTGACCCGCCCGTTGTACCTATTCAGGGGCAGCCCCTAGTGGTTGATGCTCCAGTAGCCCCAGCTCAGGCCCGGACGGTGTCTATTGCCATTCCTGGTCTTTAGGAGACTCTGGCTCAGATATTATCGGTATGTTCTAGATTGGCTCAGGTAGTATCAGCTAAGCAGCGACATCCCATACAAGTGGTGGTCAGTAGACCCCCGCAGCTCGCACACCTGAGCAGGTGGTACAGGGACTTCAGACGCCAGAGGCGGTCCCAGCTCAGGCAGTTGCACCAGTTATTCCAGCTGCACCAGCTCCAGAACACGTGGTCAGGTTATGCCGGACGACGAGTAGCGTCGCCTAGAGAGATTTGGTAGACTCCATCCACCTCATTTCAGTGGTACTGAGGGTGAGGATGCCCAGGGTTTCTTAGATAAGTGCTAGAGGATGCTACGTACAGCTAGTATTCTTGAGTCTATCGGGGTTTCATTTACTAATTATCAGTTTACTGGTCTAGCATTTGATTGGTGGGAGGAGTTTGAGAGGCGTAGGTCTGCGGGAGTAGCACCTCTTACCTGGCAGTAGTTTTCTACTCTCTTCCTAGAGAAGTATGTACCTCAGTCCCGTCGTGAGGAGCTTCGTCGCCGGTTTGAGTGGTTGGTACAGGGTGACATGTCAGTGACCCAGTATGAGCTGAGATATACATTGTTGGCATATACACAGTTGGCTATGCATGCCACATGGATGATCCCGATTGATCGGGAGAGGATTAGGAGGTTTATCGATGGCCTCAACTACTCCATTCGCATTCTAATGACCACAGAGAGAGTACTATCATCATCTTTTGAGCAGGTTGTGGATATGGCACGCTCCATTGAGGTGGATCGTTGTCGGGAGCGGGAGGAGCGGGAGTCCAAGAAGCCTCGAGGTTCTGGTAGTTTCAGCGGTGCTCCATCTAGAGGGAATTTTAGGCAGGGCAGAGGTCCCTCATCTAGACCTTCTCATTCAGGCCGCCCTGAGCAAAGCGGAGCTTCTTCTTCTAGTCGTGGTCGTCAGGGATTCCAGCAGGGCCATTCTTTACTTAGTGCCATCCTAGCTCAGAGTGCAGCACCTACTACTTCTTCAGCCCAGGGTTCATCTGCGGCGAGGGGTTCCCTTCAGTCCCCTTCTCCAGCACCAGGTAGATGTTTTGAGTGTGGCGAGTTTGGCCACATGAGGAGGCAGTGTCCTCGACTTCATAAGGACAGGTCTCAGTAGAGGGATCAGCCCTCGTCTTCAGCACCATCTCAGGCTAGCAGAGGTGGAGGTCAGTCTTCTTATAGTCGCCCCAGAGGTGAGGAGAGATCCAGTGGGGGCCAGGCACGATTCTATGCATTCTTTGACAGGCGTGATGCAGCTGCCTCCAGTGCAGTGATTACATATATCATTTCTGTCTGTCACAGAGATGCCTCTGTTCTATTTGATCCCAGATCCACATATTCGTACGTGTCTTCTTATTTTTCACATCATTTGGGTGCGACCAGAGGTAGTCTTGATTTGCCTGTTCATGTATCCACCCCAATGGGTGATACAATTATTGTGGATCATATCTGTAGATCCTGTGTTATTTCTATTGGGGGTCTGGAGACCCAGGTGGATCTGTTATTGTTAGGGATGGTGGACTTTGATGTGATATTGGGCATGGACTGGTTGTCTTCGTGCCACGCTATATTGGACTGTCATGCTAAGACAGTTACATTGGCTATTCCTGGTATTCCTCAGATTGAGTGGCGGGGTTCAACTGATTTCATCCCTAGCCGTGTTATTTTGTTCTTAAAGGCTCAGAGAATGGTTGAAAATGGATGTTTGTCGTATTTATCATTTGTGAGAGATGTGGGACTGAGTCTCCTAGTATGGATTCTGTACCTGTTGTGAGGGACTTTCCCGATGTATTCCCCTCAGACCTGCCGGGTATGCCACCCGACAGGGACATTGATTTTGGCATTGACTTGGTGCCGGGAACTCGGCCCATTTCTATTCCTCCTTATCGGATGGCACCAGCTAAGCTGAAAGAATTGAAAGAACAGCTTCAGGAGCTTTAAGATAAGGGATTCATTCGCCCTAGTGTGTCCCCGTCGGGTGAATCGGTGTTATTTGTTAAGAAGAAAGATGGTTCCATGTGGATGTGTATTGATTATAGACAATTGAACAAGGTAATAGTGAAGAACAAGTACCCTCTACCATGCATTGATGATTTGTCTGATCAGTTACAGGGTGCGATGGTGTTTTCTAAGATTGATCTTCGTTCAGGATATCATCAGCTGAAGATCATAGACTCTGATATTATGAATACTGCATTAAGGACAAGATATGGTCACTATGTGTTCCTTGTGATGTCTTTTGGGCTGACCAACGCCCCAGCAGCATTCATTCATCTGATGAACAGTGTGTTCAGGACGTATTTGGATTCATTGGTGATTGTGTTCATTGATGACATTCTAGTCTACTCCCGTAGTCAAAAGGAGCACGCTCAGCATTTGAGCATTGTGTTACAGAGGTTGATGGAGGAGAATTTGTATGCTAAATTCTCCAAGTGCGAGTTTTGGTTCGAGTCAGTAGCATTTCTATGTCATGTGGTGTCATGTGATGGTATTCAGGTTGATCCGAAGAAGATAGAGGTGGTGTAGAGTTGGTCTAGACCGTCCTCAGCTACAGAGATAAGGATTTTCCTTGGTTTGGTGGGGTATTATTGCCGGTTTGTTCAGGGATTTTCATCCATTGCTTCTTCTTTGACTAAGTTTACACAAAAGGGTGCACCATTCGTGTGGTCGGATGACTGCGATGAGAGCTTTCAGAAGCTCAAGACAGCTTTGACCACAGCTCTAGTATTAGTGTTTCCATCAGCTTTAGGTTCTTATACTATATATTGTGATGCCTCGAGAGTGGGGATAGGTTGTGTATTGATGCAGAAGGGTAGAGTGATTGCTTATGCTTCTCGGCAATTGAAGCCTCATGAGAAGAACTACCCTGTTCATGATTTAGATCTAGCTGCCATAGTTCATGCCTTGAAGATTTGGAGGCACTATTTGTACGGCGTGTCCTGTGAGGTGTATACCGATTATCATAGTCTCCAACATTTGTTCAAACAGAGGGATCTTTATTTGAGACAGCGGAGATGGCCTGAGTTGCTCAAGGTTCATGACATTACTATTCTATATCATTCGGGGAAGGCCAATGTAGTGGCTGATGCTTTAAGCCGGAAGGCGGTCAGTATGGGCAGCTTGGCATATATTCCAGCTGAGGAGAGATCATTTGCTTATGATGTTCAAGCGCTAGCCAATCGGCTAGTGAGGTTAGACATTTCAGATCCCAATAGGGTGTTGACTTGTGTTGTCTCTCGGTCTTCTTTATATGATCGTATTCGTGAGCGCCAGTATGATGATCCACACTTGCTTGTCCTTAAGGATAGAGTTCAGCATGATGTTGCTAGAGATGTCACTATTGATAGTCACAGTGTATTGAGGATGCAGGGCCGGATATGTGTGCCCAATATTGATGGCCTTCGTGAGTTGATATTGGAGGAGGCCCATAGCTCGCGATATTCTATTCATCCAGGTGCCACGAAGAAGTACCAAGACTTGAAACATCATTATTGGTGGAGAAAGATGAATATGGACATTGTTAGACATGTAGCACGGTGCCTCAACTGTCACCAGGTCAAGTATGAGCATCAGAGGCCCGGTGGCATGTTTCAGTATATCCCCGAGTAGAAGTGGGAAAGGATCACTATGGACTTTGTTACTGGACTCCTCGGACAGCGAGGAAGTTTGATTCAGTTTGGGTGATTGTGGATAGGCTGACCAAGTCAGCTCACTTCATTCCTCTGTGTACTACGTACTCCTTGGAGCGGTTAGCTGAGATATTCATTCGGGAGATCGTTAGATTGCATGGAGTCCCAGTTTCTATCATATCAGATAGAGGTACTCAGTTTACCTCACAGTTCTGGAGGACATTTCAGCGTGAGTTGGGCTCCAAGGTTGAGTTGATTACTGCATTCCATCCTCAGACGGACGGACAGTCCGAGCGTACTATTCAGATCTTGGAGTATATGTTGAGAGCTTGTGTTATTGGTTGTTCATGGGCTGATTATTTGCCTCTCGCAGAGTTTGACTATAACAACAGCTACCAATCCAGTATTCAGATGGTGCCGTATGAGGCTTTATATGGGAGACGGTGTAGATCTCTAGTTGGTTGGTTTGAGCCCGGTGAGGCAAGGTTGTTGGGGACAGAGTTAGTCCAGGATGCTTTGGATAATGTGAAGGTGATTCAAGAGAGATTTCGCACAGCTCAGTCGCACCAGAAGAGTTATGTAGACCGGAAGGTTCGGGATGTGTCTTATTCTGTGGGTGAGAAAGTCTTACTGAAGGTTTCGCCTATGAAAGGCGTCATGAGATTTGGGAAGAAAGGAAAGCTCAGTCCGAGATTTATTGGCCCTTTTGAGATCCTCATGAGGATTGGAGAGGTGGCGTATATGCTTGCTTTGCCACCCAGTCTATCAGGAGTTCATCCAGTATTTCACGTGTCCATGATCCGGAAATATGTTGGCGACCCATCGCATGTGTTGGACTTTAGCACTATTCAACTTGATGATGACTTGACCTATGATGTGGAGCCTATAGCTATATTGGGTCGTCAGGTAAGAAGATTGAGGTCCAAGGACATTGCATCAGTAAAGGTTCAGTTGAGAGGTCGACCCGTGGAGGAGGCCACTTGGGAGATGGAGCGGGAGATGCGGAGCAGATATCCTCACTTATTCAAGTCTCCGGGTATGTTTCTTGACCAACTCGAGGAGGAGCATTTGCTTAAGTGGGGGAGAATGTGACAACCCAGCCCGTCGTTATGGGAATTACAACCCCGTTACCATTCATTTATATGTTTCATGTTTCTATATCGATGCTAGAGTCTCTCAAGTGAGTTAGGAGTGATTCTGGTTGAAAATGAGGAATATAGCCTTTCGAAATGAAGCTTGTTTATGAAAAGTCAACCTGGAGTTGATTATGTAGTTAGAGGGATTGGAATTGAATTCTGATGATTTGCTTAGTTCCGGGAGGTGATTTGTGACTTAGGGGAGCGATCGGAATTGAATTTGGAGGTCCGGTGTAGAAATAGGCTAGAATTGGCTAAGGTTGAAATTTGGCGAAATTCGAACAGTAGGTGAGATTTTGAATCGGGAGTCGGAATGGAATTCCGACAGTTGTAGTAGCTCTGTTAGGTGATTTTGGAAATGTCTGCAAATTTTCAGGTCATTCGGACGTCGTTTGGTTGGGTTTTTGATAAAATGTAAGTTTCGGAAGTTTGAGTTAAATCCTAGGCTTGAACCGGCCTTAATTTTATGATTCATGTGTTTGAGGGTGTGTTTTTATGATTAAACAAGTTCGTATAATGATTTAGAGTTGAATTGTATCTTTGGTTGAGGTCTCAGGGGTCTCGGGATGATTTCAGGAGGTCAAACGGAAGGATTTTTGTGTTATGAAATTGTTGTCATGAATTGCAGCAGTGATTCCGCTTCTGCGGATTGGGAACCACCGGAGAGGGATATGTCTTGCAGAAGCGAGAATGGACCTGGCCGGGCAATTCTGCAGAAGCGGATAGAAGAACGCAGGAGCGGGTTCACTTCTGCGAACCAGTGGACGCAGAAGCGAAGGTAAGCAGCTGGGTGAGCATCGCAGAAGTGAAGTGTTTTACGCACAGGCAATCGCGCAGGTGCGAGACCTGGACCGCAGAAGCGAATTGGGCGGTTAAGTGATAGATCGCAGATGCGACAATGTTCTCGCAGAAGCGGACTCGCTTGTGCGAGTCCAAGTCCGCAGAAGCGGAAATCGTATATGTGAAATAGAAATCAGAAGGTTAAAATTTCAGAAAAGTTATATCACTCAAGGGCTTAAACTAAGAGGCGATTAAGGGCGATTTTAAGAGGAAATCAAAGGGATTCTTCAGGTAATCATTCATGGACCTAAATTACGTTATTATCTTGCTACATTATGGTGTTTATACTTGAAATTGGAAGAATTAGAGGTGTATTAATGGAGGTTTTTGTCCTAAGCCTGAGTTATTGAAGATCATCGATTTGAATGGGAAAACGGAGTCCGATTTTGGTAAACTTTATATGCATGGACTCATGTTGAGATGAGGATTCCAAATATTTAACTTTTGTAATTTTTATAGAAGCGTACCGAAAGTTGGGTTTTGGCAACTTTGTAGTTTTTGGTGTAATTCGAGTTGTTTCGATTAGGTAATGCCCCTTTGGCCTATTTCTATGTATTTCTATTGATTTTGATCAGATTTGACACTTGTGGAGGCCGATTCTCGTGGCAAGGGCATCATGGACTAGTCGTCGAGCCGAGTCGAGGTGAGTAATGGGTGTGGGTGAAGACCAGCGAGTGCCAAACCCCGATATATCACTTTGTGACGCTGTATTAAGGCGAGACACGTACTCTCCTATGAGTGCGGGGTCGAATGTTATTGGGGACTATGGCTTAGTCCCACCTATTGATACTATACGGTGTTGTTGGCTATTATTCAGCCGGTAAACCTCCTACTTAGATGGTTGTATACATCTTTGGGTTGTGAGCCAGTTATTGGGATCCTGCGAGGATCATTATTATTGTTTCTGTGATATTGACATGTTATTTTGCTACCAGTCCTAAGCTATTACTGTCATAATGGTTTTCCAAACTCTGGAATTTCTGATATACTATTTTCTACTGAAAAATGATAAAAAGAGTTTTCAAATACTACTTTTTAGCATGTGTGGTTGTATTGCATTATAGCTGACTGGTAGTGGATCGGGCTACGCGCCGCAGCGTATCATGATATTGTTCTTGGGCTGTAGGAGCCCCTATGGAGTCTGAACCCCCACAGTGAGCACGGGTACCCAAATGGATCGGGCTACGCGTCGTAGCGGTCATATTCATGCATTGCATTGCATTTAGCTACACCTGTTAGCTGTTTTGCTGTTAGCTGATATTGCTGGTTCAGATATTGTTCATGTTGATACTGTTGCAGGGTATTGTGTATAGCTTTACTTAGTTTTATATTGGGTATTTTTACCTTCGATGTCTTACCCCTGCTTATTTCCACTAAGTTTGGAAGTACTCAGTTTACTCCTTGCATCTTGTGTGCTGATCCAGGTACATCGTAGCAGACTTGATTCTGTAGCTGCTTGGATTTGCTTCTAGACAGTCAAGGTAGCTGCCCGCGTCCGCAGGACCTGACTATCTCCAACTTATATTATTTTAGTTTTGTCTATTCCGCACTTGTGCACAGTTGTTTACACTATCATATTTTATATATTCTGGTAGAGGCTCATGACTTGTGACTCCTGGTCTATTGGGAGGTTGTACTGGTTTGGGATGTTTAATCCCGGTGTTGGATATTTTATTGTTATACTATCGTTGTTATGCCTAAAAGGGATTAATTGTAAGTTGATAGCTCCGTGTTTCTGTTGATTGGTCGGGTTGGCCTAGCAGTGTGCTGGGCGCCATCACGACCGGGTTTGGAGTCGTGACAACTACATTTTAAAGTCGCAAAGGTTCAGACAATTCATTGATGACTACAAATCAAGTGTTTTAACTACTGATTTATCAACTTATTAAAGGCTAGTTCATAGAAAACGAGAATTTAAACTAATGTTTTACTATATAAGGCTTTATAACAGACGAGACATTACAGAATTAACGAATGTGAAATATTTATTGTGTAAGTCTATATTGCTTATGAAATGTTAAGCATGCGTTGATAATTTCTAACTACTAGACTAACTTCAGTATTCAGATAAGAGTGTTCTTATAAGAAGACATTACTATATTACTAACCTAATAAAAACAAGTTGCAAAAAATTTAAACCTACTTTACTTTTCATTTAACCTCTTATACTATCCTATTATCTCGATTTGTAATACAAAACTATTCCTAAAACTAAAATTAATATCGATGAAGTTTAATCAGTCCAGTCTGAATTATTACATTTCAAAACTAACCCTAATGGATACATGTAGTTAACTTCGATATAAAAAAACTACAAAATATGAAATAATAATTAAACTTCATTTCATGCTCTGCAATATCACATTTACAGCTTCAGTCAACAGAAATTGTACCTCGAATTAAAATGAGATCGATGAGATCTAGGCAAAAAATATGGAATCAGTAGTCAACAACAACTTGTTACTCAATCAAAACAGCTCCAGCAAACCAGATTCAACTCAGAATGAAGATAAACAAGTAGAAAACCCACAGAGGCAAAATCAGACCATGAATAACCACTTCAAATCAAAACAAACCCAATCCAACGGTAATTCAATCACCAAAGTCAAATAGAAGAAGCACATACTTGAAACTACTTGCAGGATCAACGAAACAATGATATTTTTTGAGGATTTTATGTTTTGATGTGAAAAGAATATTCGAATTTCAATTGCAAACAGAAGGAAAATGTTTTTAGTGTTTCAGATTTTTGCTAAGGCTTCTAAACTTCCAAAACTTCTAAACTTCAAAAACTTGTTCAATGAAGGCTGATGTAGCCTATTTATAGATTTGAGAAGGGAGAGAATTTCAAATTTTGAAAATATCTCTTAGTCCCTTACTTTATTGTTATTAGACCCCTGTTATTTTATTTAATTGCCTCTTTTTCCCATTTGTTTATGCTGTGTTACCCATTTTCCCCAATCTAGAAGGCTCCTACCCTTGGATTATACCCTTTTAACCCTACCTCTCTAGGATTATTACTGCAATACCCTTTTATCCTGACTGAAATACCCTTCACCCCTTAAGTATTTACCATTAAACCAAATAGAATTTCCAAATCTACCCCTATCCCCTTAGAATTATTACAGTGAACCTACTACCATTCCCCAAATTAACCCTGCTTCCCTATTTTAATTACCCTTACCCCCGTACTACCCTTTAACCTTAATTATAAGCAGATACCCAAAATTACTCTAAAATCAGGGTCGAAAACCTTAACTAATTATCAGAATTAGTCAATTAATTGTCAGTCTAACATATACAACCAATTTAGAACTAGGTAATCAATTAAAGTGATTCAGAAAACCATTCGAACAAATAAAGAATCCAATTAACAGAAGACCTTAGTTACTAATCAGTTTTTTTAATCAAAACCCTAAAAACTAAGTGTAACAGTGTGCTATTTGAAATCAAAGACCTAAAGATATATCATTCTTATAAAAAATTAACAACACAAAAAGGAAATTATAGACATGCAAACAAGAATAAAAGTAAAATAATAGAAAGAGAATCAGAAACTTAGCTTTTTATTCTCTTTTCTTTTTTACTTTCTTTTTCTCTCTTTCTTTCTTCTGTTCTTTTTCTTTTTTCTTTTTCCTTGATTTTCCAGGATTTTAAACCTGGGATATTATTTTCTTGGATTCCTAACTTCAGGCAGACCTTCGAGTCTTTTTTAGTGAAAAGACTCTTAGACTAAGGGCTGGGGTGTTTAAGGGATGTTATGGGATAATTTTGAAGTAATGGTGTTCGCCGGCGTGGGTTCCAGCGACACTTAAATTAATATTCGAAGAGATATGGGTTTATTCGAAGGAAAAGACTTAGAGGGGTGGAAAGAAGAGGCCTAGGGGGTTCTAGGGTGTTAAGGGTGGAGGCAAATTCAACTCGTATTCGTCGGAGTAGGGTTCCCATGACACTTGGATGAATATTTGAGGAGTTCTAGTTGGTTTCAAAGAAAACTAGTTATGGGGGGTAAAAGGGGAGGTCAAGACATTCCTATGGTGTTAATGGTGGATTCATCGGCATTAGTTGTGTTTCTCGCAGGTAGGGTTCCGGCGAGGGCTGAGAGAGAAAGGGAGGGGGGGAAGAAAGGCGGCTAGGGTTTTGGTTTAGTAATGACTGATATGAAATGAAGGGTGTAATACATATTTGTGTATTTAAAACCTCAGGCTTATTAAGGACTGTTATATTAGATTTATTTAACAGCTGAGATTTATTATTATAAATACGACGTCGTTCGAATTAGTAACGGTTCAATTCTTTCCGTTAGATCAAATAGATGAACGGTCCAGATCAGATGTCTTAAACATCATCGTTTGATTTAATAGATGACTGGTATCTCTGGCCGTTTGATCAAGGATTTCAACGGCCTAGATTAATTGCTTTTAAACGTTGTCATTTGGATTGGGGCCAGGCAGACAGGTGATATATTTGGCCCTAGGTTAATTTGGGCTAATATATTTACTACAATTATTGTATTAGCCCAAATTTTATACTTTGTATTTTGTATTTTCTTCTCTTTTTTTTATTTTTGTATTTGTTTCCTTTATATATTTTTTGTCTTTTCTTTTTGTATTTTATTTACTTTTTTTTGTATTTCTTTCTTGTATTTTCCTTTTTTTCTATTTTTTTGTTTTTTTTCTAATTTTAAAAGTAATTAATTTCTATTTTTGTGATGTTTTTCAATTAAAAATAATAAAATGCTATTTTGATTTTTCTTTAATTTATTCTCAAAATGTATTAACACAAAAATTGTAAAAATAAAAATCCTAATACTCCTGCATATTTGTATATTTTTTATGAGTTAGTATGTAACTAATTGACAAAAAAAATGCCACAAGTATTTTGTCAAAATGTTAAAAAATATTTTGTTTAGATTTTGGGAATATTTTGCTTAAGGCAAAAATCACGTGGTCGTAACTGCCTCTTTTTGCTCGGGAACATGCAGGGTTTCTGTGACGACCCAAAGGGTCATCACTTATTTTATTGATCAATTCGAGCTTTTGAGGCCTTGAAAACCTCATTCTATGTTGCCTCGATTTACGTGCACGATCCGAGCATGTAGCCGGAAAGTTTTTGTGATAGAAAATATGAATTCTATGAGAAATTTGGATAAAAATGATATTAATATTGATATGGTTGACTTCGGTCAACATTTTTGGTAAACGGATCCGGACTCGAGATTGGATGGTCCCGAAAGGTCCGTAGGAAAATATGGGACTTGGACATGCGTCCGGAGTCGAATTCTGAGGCCTAGAGCCCTAGTTATGAATTTTTCCGTGAAATTATTTTTGATGTAATTATTAAAGGAAAATGAATTAATTGACCTTGGTATCGGGCTCGTATTTTGGTTCCGACGCCCGGTACAAGTCTTAAATATTATCTATGTGCTTTCTGCAAAGTTTGGTGACATTTGGATGTCGTTTGATATGTTTTGGACCTTGAGTTCCAAGTTTGAAAGTTTTGAAAACCAAAAGAATGAAAATCATGAACTTGAGGCTTGATTTGATGAAAACGATGTGATATTGGCGATGTGATCGCACGAACAAGTTTGTATGATATTCTAGGAGGTGTTGGTATTTTTGGTTGAGGTCCCGGGTGCCTCGGGGTGATTTCGGATGGTTAACGGGAATTTTTGAAGTTGGAAAACTTCATAATAGGCGAAGATGTAAATGAGTGTGCACAAGACCTCACTTTAAACGATCATATCTCCCGTTCTATAAAGATTTGTGTGACCCACAACCTATCAAATTAAAGCCCTTTTAGTCTAGTTTCCAACGCAATAAACCGTGTGTCATTTGGATGTCTATACAGAAAGTTATGATCATTTTACTGGGCATGTGTCAGTAGCGCGGCCTTAGCGCGGCCTTAGCGCGGGAGCGCTAGTAGCCCACGCTAATGGGTTATTTTCTGCCTTAACTCACGCTAATTAGCGCGGGCGCGCTAGTAGCAGGCCCTAAATATACCTAAGGACGGGAAATGACAGATTTTGAGTCATTTCTCAAGCCTAGGGCTTCCCCAACACCCCCAATTCGACCAAGGCACTCAATTGCACTCCTAAGGTAAGCTTTTAAGTGTGTTTTCATGGTGATTTCTCTTCTCAATCACTAGTTACAACATGATTTTGGTTGGATTTCATAGGATTTCTTCAAAAATCTCAAGAACACCCCAAAGTTGTCTTTCAAGATTTGGTCTACAAGAGGTAATCCTACACCTTAGACTTACACATATGGTGTTATTATGGGAATATGAGTATGAATCAAGTATTACAACTTATAGTATGGTTGTTGGAAGCCATAAGTCCCCAATTTAAATACATGAACATGGTAGGGATTTAAATGTGTATATTTGTTGGAATTTTGTTGGTGTGGGTGTGAATGATTGACCACACACATGATGTTAGGAGTATAAATTGCTAAAGAATGATAGGGAGATGAATTGTTGGTTAATGGTGATAGTTGGAGGAACCAATGCTATAGTTAAGAGGTGTAAATATTTATGCCTGCAAGATGTTTGATAATAGGCCTAGATGGCACAAGTTATGGGATTTATGACTAATATTGGCCCTATTGAATGTGGTATTGTAGATTGAAGTTACATAACTATATTGGATCATTGTAGTATCATTAAGGGACGTATTTCAGATATGTACTGCTAAACCCCATCTTTTAGAAATCGAACTTCATCGATGCTTGTATGAATTTGGATAGATTGGAAGCGCGAGGAGGCCGGTTGAGGACCAAAGGCGTCGCGGACTAGAATTCTCGCCGGTTTGAGATTCGACATCCGAGGTGATTGAATTGCAAGGCATTGCTACGGATTGAATTGTTCGTAAACTTTCGAGGTAAGTGTTTGTTCTATCCTAGCTTGAGGGAATAGGATTATGTGCTATGTGCTATGTGATCGAGTGTGGTGTATGGGCTGTGGTGACGAGCATCCATACACTGGCGTCTTGCATGACCGTGAGTCGTTATTAATACTTGTTGTGAGACATATTGAAAGATAACTTGTTGGACCCTTGCCGGGTTGTGGAATTGTTATTGTTCTCCCTTGCCGGGACTTGTTATGAAGTGAGATATTGATTGCCCTTGCCGGGACTTTGTTGAAATGATTATTGTGTCCCTTGCCGGAACGGTTCATGATTTGTTGTTTTCTTTCTCTGCCCTTAACTGTGATTGTTATTTGGGTGAGGAAGAGTGATAATGCACGAAGGGTGATGCCGTGCCATGATTTATTATTATTTATGCACGAAGGTTAATGCCGTGCCACGTTTTATCGATTATGCACGAAGGATCACGTCGTGCCTTGTTATTGAACCATGTACGAAGGATCATGCCGTACTATGGATGTGAGGATGAGAGTAAAAGCACGAAGGGTGATGCCGTGCACTTTATTTGCTTATTTGGTGAGGATGAGAGTAAAAGCACGAAGGGTGATGCCGTGCACTTTATTTGCTTATTTGGTGAGGATGAGAGTAAAAGCACGAAGGGTGATGCCGTGCAACTATTTGCCATTCCTTGACTTGATATTACTTGTTTTTCCATTATATTTTATTTGGGTGATGCCGTGCAACTACTTGCTATTCCTTGACTTGATATTACTTGTGTTTCCATTATACCTTGTTTTCCTTGTGAACTTATTAACTGTTGTTAATTGTTGAGTTCTTTGAGATATTCCTTATTGTGTTATTACTTGGTTAATTCTTGTTATTTGTGGTAATATATATATTAAAGAATTGGGATCGGGTGGTACGCCTACCACAAGATATAATTATTGATACAATGGGATCGGGTGGTACGCCTACCACAAGATATAATTTATTGATACAGTTGGGAGCGGGTGGTACGCCTACCACGAGATATGAAAAGAATGATACAGTTTGAGACACGAAAGTAAGATTTAATTCCGTGGATTAGATTAATCTGGATATTATGAGTTATTGGCTGTTATTGCAGAGTATTTCCTTATAAATGTTTATGTACATATATATATATATATATTGCAACTGCACAAGTTTATGTGGGTGTCTGGTCCTAGGCTTGTCACTACTTCGCCGGGTTAGGCCAGGCACTTACCAGCACATGGGGTCGGTTGTGCTGATACTACACTCTGCGCTCTTTTTGCGCAGATCCAGGTTACGATCAAGAGCAGCAGCAGTAAATCGATTGCGTGGAAGTTAATCACATTTGAGACCGAGGTAGCTTGCGGACGTCCGCAAGCCCGGCGTCTCTCTCTTTACTTATGTTTTAGCTGTAGTCTCTTTGTTCCGAGACACACAGATTATGTTATATTTCTTTCAGACTTTTATGTGTAGTATTCGGTAGTAGTTCGTGAGTTGGTGACTCCACGTCTTGGGTAGAGGATTTTCAGTATGGTTTTACCTTGAAACTGCTTAATACTATTTTGATAAAGTCTTCCGCACTTATTTAGTTAAAGTTATGGTTTGTTGATAAATTAATTATGAAATATTATTAAAAACAGGATAGTATGAATACAGTGGCTTGCCTAGCTACCACGAGTAGGCGCCATCACGATCCTGATGTTGGGGGAAAATCCGGGTCGTGACAGTTTCAGTGCAAAGATAAGTGAGCAGTAATGAGGGATTTTTGCCCGTTCGCATATTCCGTGTGAAGCATTTTTTTAAAGTTTGACCACATCCTGCTTTAGATATTGCCTACATATCCTAGGCTAAACAGGAATCAGGTTAGTATAGTTCAGAAATGTCTGGTAGCTGGTGTGAGCACGTGATTTTTGCACTAGGCAAATAAATTCCAAAAGTAAAATAAATAGGATTTTTTGAGTGCAATTACATGATTTGTTTGATATTGGATGCGTTTTGTGTGTTGAATAATATAAAAATTAGAAAATTAAAATAAAATATATAATAGGATTGCATTTTTTATTAATTAGTTTTAAAAGAAAAGAAAATCAACCAAAAGGAAAATAGCTTTAAATAGCGAAAAATAAAAAAAAAATATTGTAGAAAATTGTAAAAAAATGCCGAAAATTTAGTGAGAGTAGGAAATTAATTGTTTTAAATAGTAGCATAAATAAAATACAAAAAATACAAAAAACAATTGGTTTAAAAATAATTAAAACACCAAAAATACAAAATATATAGGTATAATAAGAACTGGGCCAAGAGATTAAGTCTGAATTGTGGCCCAATGTGTTAGCTCAAAAGATCCGGTCCAGGCATTTGAATTGGTAGAATCTCAGCCGTTCATTTCATCATATCCAACGTCTGAGAATATTAGCGGATTTATAATGGTTAATTAATGGGCGGGATTTGATCTCAACCGTCCAATTAAGGTGATCCTACGGTTGAAACTTTGGTCTCATTATCAACGAGATAGTGTCGTTTAAGTAACGGTCAATCTTGATCGTGGATCACTGTTAATCCAACGGCCAGGATCACCTCAACATCCACGAGTATATAAAGGTTTGGTCTCAGTTGAGACCAGCCATTATACAACTCTTTGAACCCTAGCCGCCCTAACCCTTCGTCTTCTTCTCATCATCTCCGCCGACAATGGAGACTGCCCGTCGTTTATGGCAGTCTCCGGCCACTCCCTTTACCTCAAACCACTCTCATCATCTCCCTCACCACAAACCATAACCAAAAACCCCTGAAACCCCAAGAACCCCTCCCTTTCTTGAAACTCCGGTCATTGGAGTTCATCTCCGGTGACCTCAACCTATGAGAACGCCTTCAAGATTAACATCAAAGAACCACCTCACCCAGATCTATCACCCCATATAAGCCACCACCCTCAAATATTACCCTAGCCATTCGAATCTTCAAAAAAGAGTCGTCGGAACCCTAATTCCGGCCAACTCAAAAAACCACCCCAAATTCATACCTTTCCCTCCTCTGAACACTCCCTCTAAACTAAAACCCTAAAAGACTTCGTCTTAAAGTCTAACAAGAAAACCAGAAAAAAGAGAAATAAATAAATAAAGAAAAAGAGAAAAGAAATCTGGAAAAGAAAGAGTGAAAAAGAGAGGGGAAATGGAAAGCTCAGGGGACCGGCCCTGCTAAGCTAAGTCTTCCCCCTTTCTTCTTTTGTTTGCTTTCACATTGTCTTGTTTTTTATTATGTTTCTGTTTTGCTATATCCTGGTGTTTTGATCTTGTTTTGTTTCTCTGGTTTAAAAGATTCGTCTTGATATCACTGTTCTTCTTCATCTTCTGTTTATGTTGTGGTTCCTGATATCTTTGATGTTCTTCTTTTCTGTTAACTGCATGTTTAGTCTTGGTTCTAGATTAGCCGTTTGATTCTCATTCTCCTTCATTTCCTGTTTATATTAGGGTTTCTTATGTTGGTTTATAATATCTCTTATGTTCTTTTATCTGCTAAATGGCATACTTAAGATTGAGGTTTGATCTTTTGAAATCTGATTTAGTGATTCCGCTTCTCTTTTCTATCACTTTTGTATGATAGATTTAGGGATTTTCTTCATTTTGTTCTTCATGTCTTTCCTGTTCTTCCTCATCTTATCTATCATACGCATGTATTAAGTGTGTTTTAGGTCTTTCAGTGAGTCATTTAACATAAAATGGTTGTAGCTAAGACTGATTGATGTTTAATTGGCACTTTGCTATTTGAAACTGAGTTTGTGAGTCTGATTGATTAAGATTCAACATTATCCAACTTCTTCTCTGAGTTTTAATTGATTGATGAACAAGTTTGTTTTCATTTGGCTATGTGTGAAATTTTCTATTGAAATGGCTAAGTTGCAATGTTTTTTATGTTAGTATGAGCAGTGTTAATGCCCATCAATCTTAGGGGAATTGGCTATAGCTGCAATAGTAATAAGTCTCATAAGTGGTTAGTTTTGAAATAGGTTAAAATTAAAAATCACAATAATAGGTTACAAATTAAATAAGTGACCAAGAGTGGTCAATTTTGCAATTGACCTACTCTGTTAGGTCTCTCACACACTGGCCAACATCTAAATAGGCTAGTTGTGTAACAATGGGGTTTAAGTCTGAAAACTCGGACTTACCAAGGCTTAAGCAAGCCCTGACAACAGGTGGCTAGGCTTGCAAGGGTCTTAGCCAAGCCTGTGTTCAGTAATGGGCTTCAATTGAAAAAGCCAAGCCTAAAATTTGAGACTGGCTAAGTTTTAAATAGTTTAAATATAACAATAAAGCGGGCTAGTCCTGTAACTAGCTTAAAAATGAAATAAAGTCTTTAATTAACAGAAAATGAAGCAAAAATGGTTAAAATTGAAATAATTCTTCAAGTTAAAATTGGACAGTCCTTAAATACCAATGCAAGGACTGGCCCTTAGTTAAATAAGTTGAAATTGCTGAAAACCTGACCCAGGTAGGTCGGGTAATTCAGCTATGTCCTTAAGGGCATAAGGGGAACATAATTTGGTAAAATGGTAGATTAAATAGAGCATATAGGGACATAGGAGACATTTTTGCTCCTGATTTCTACAATTTTGCAGAGATTTAGGGGTATAATGGTCTCACTAAAAAGGAAAATCAGTAAAAATCAATAACAAGTAGGGACACTTTGGTAAAAGCTTAAAAATAGAATCAAAAAGAACCTTTCAGCACATGCTGGAAGGGATCTTGCAACTGAATTGGAGTGTAAAGTGTAGATTTAGAGAGTTTTAAGGGGAGGGGAATGGAATTAACCCCTATTCTTTCCCCTCAAGAAATCTGCCAATCTATTCCTATAAATACCCCCTAAAAAGACTGATTAAGGCCTGGGTTTTTCACATACAAAAATTCAGAGTGTAATACAATAGCAATAGCAAGTAGTTTTCCTGCAAATTTCGAGTGAGAATCACTGTTTAAGCTGTCTGTTTGTGGGGTTTTCTGCTCGTTTGTGGCTGGGTTTATTATCCGTTGATTGCTATGGTTTTCTGCTCGTTTGAAATCTAGTCCTACAATGTTGCTCTTGCCTTGTTGAGTCTATTGCTGTTGCTTGCTCCTGTCTCCCTTAGAACTCATCGACTTCTTTTTTGCTGAATCAGGTACATACCCTGTTCGATGAAAGATGTAATGCTGAAGTGTTTAATGAATTGAAGTTCAAGTGTTAAGCCCATTAATTCTTCTGTATTTTATCTTATTTTAAACTAGTAGCTTAGTATAGTTAGATCTGATATTTGTATGGCTTGTATAAGTAGAAAACCAAACAAAAACAATGTAATAGCTAGTATGATAGTAGTAGTGTAGTCGTAGATAGCATATCACCTAGTTAAACTAGGTAAAACTCTTAAAAACGAGTTAATTAACTATAGTCTAAGTCGTTAACAGCTCTCTCTCACAGTAGTAGTATAAGTCATGCTCACATAGTTAATCACATTTGTGGATCAGTATTTAGATATAAATAAGTTCAAAAGAGAAAACCGTTAGATCAAGAAATAATTCGTTCGCAACTGGGTTAGTAACACTGTATGAGCTAAAGTTGTAGTAAAATTAGTAATATAATCGTGTATATATCATTAAATCACTTAGTTTTAGATAATCAGAGTGTCTTAGTAAATAACTGAACTGTTTTGGTTGATAAAGTCTCACAAAGTTGAACCGCTTTTCTCTTAATCTCTCAGTTAAGTAATTTCAACACTGGTATAAGTCATTTAAAAAACATAGAAGTATAAAAGTAGTCGGTTTTCATAGGCATCAAGTTGTTATGGCTTAAGGTTAACACTGATCATCTTGTACAATGATTTTTCTCCTCTGATAAATAAAATTAATTTGATTTCATTCTTAATTCTGTATGTCTGTTTTACTATGAATTTTCATTTTAACTTTTCGTTATTGTTATTTCAAATTGGTCTAGGCCTGATATATGGCGTGGGTCTGGGCTGTATTCGCAAGTTTGCTGGGCCATCGACTGAAAGCCCAAGTCAGATCTGGGTCATTAAGGCCTGGACATATATGAAGTCATACTGAGTATTGTTCCAGAACCCAGGCCCAATAACAGTAGAAATAACAAGGGCCTGGACTCATTTTCTGGAATTGTAGTTGAAATATAGCTAAGGAAAAAAACAAAAATAGAATAACATAGTATGTACATATTAGGATTGAGACTGTAAAATTAAATCGGGATGAGCCTCACATGACACCAAATAGTGGGGGCCCCTTTAGTAACAAAGTGAAAGATGTAAATAGATTCGGGAAAGCTAATAGTGAATTCCATAGATTTTACCAAAAGATTTAAAAGCCGCTAGACATTATTAGGCACGTTTAATACACTTTCCTTAAATACGAGTGTGCACTTGGTGCGACTCAAATCCTAAATCCTGGCTAAGTCGAAATGTACTAAAGGTCACAGGCGTACTGGTTACGGTGTGACTCGGAGTACGTTTTCGCAACGTCGTAATTCTTAAAAAATGTTAAAAGTGAAAACACATACATATTGTTTAAAATCTATAACAAGTCAAATAAGTTTGAGAACGACGGTTGAGCGACCGTGCTAAAACCACGGAATCCGGGAATGCCTAACACCTTCTCCCGGGTTAACAGAGTTCCTTATCCAGTTCATTGTTTCGCGAACTGTAATAACAAAGTCAACTTCCTCGGATTCGGGATTAACCGGTGACTTAGGACACCATTATCTTCCCAAGTGGAGACTCTGAAAATTAAGTAAAAATCCCGAACCGATTGTCCTTTATGTAGAAAAACTCCTTCCTCTTTATTGTTATATCCTTCTCGGGTATTTGAACACTGAGGTATACCCTACGTATATTTCCAAAGGGATCGGTACAAAGCCTTATGGGGTAGTAAAAAGGGAGGTGTGACAGCTCTGGCGACTCTGCTGGGGAAACCAACCCAGAACTTCGGTTTCAGGGTTTAAGAACTCGAGCTCCCTAGAATCGCCGTCCTCGATATCATTTGACTTTGTTATATGCTTTAAACAGCATGCTATGTGTTTTACCGCTTTGATATTACATGGATTGTATATAAATTGTGCCGAAAACCCTTCTCTTCTTCACCCCTGGGGATGTGCTTACTGGTTGAGACTCCCATTTATGTTAAGTCACACCTGAACTAAGAAACAGAGGTCGGATAAGTTACGAAGCCGATTGACTCCGCGAGTCACTGGTACGTAGCCCCCTCCTCGATTCAAGTTGTCCGCTCGGGTACACGGTCTAGCACTCTATGAAACTATAAGATGTTGAACATGGGTCTAGGGCGATTATTTGCATCATATCTGACTTAGGGGCTCAACACAGGGGTTGGGTCCGTCTAGGACAGGTGACCCGGTAATTAAAGACCGAGCATATTATGTATTGTATTTTTATTGTCCTTGATCGTTCTGCGAACTGGAAAAATTCCCGAGGATAGGAAAAAGTGTTCTACAAAAAGAGAGAAATAAGAGCTAATGAAAAAAGTGCAGTCAGAAAATCTGAAAATTTGAAAAAAAGAAATGGCTTTGTTGTTGAAATAATTGGTCAACTAATCTGACCGAACTACGTAGGTTTGATTCTAGCCATTAGGCGAGATAACCATTGAACGGGTCCAACCACCTTTTTAGAAGAAAAAAAAAGACCAAAAATATTTTTGTTTCAAATAATCGAAGTGATTGCTATTTTTGAAAACGGCCGAATGTTCCGAAAGGACGCCGGAAGGCTGTTTTGGCAAAAATGGCCACTTCGAGAGTCATGTTTCTTTCTTTTTTAAATTCAAAAATGAAAATTTGCCTTTAAAAAAATATTTTTCTTTTTTCTAAATAAAATCGCCCTAATAAATGTGCAGGATGAGCACAATACGGAATGAACCTTTCACTTTAATGAATAAAATCCCTTTGGAACTAAGACTATGGTGGAACGACATGGGGATATAAGGTCAAAATTGGGTCAAAGGCTACTTAAAGGATCTCACAGGCTTATTGGACGTAATTCCCCGAGGCGACATAATCCGAGCACTGGTCACATATTGGGATCCTGCGCACAACGTATTACATCTTTCGGACTTTGAACTCACTCCCACTCTGGAGGAAATTGCTTTCTACATAGGGAAGAACGAGTTCCCCTTAAAAGAAAAATACCTGGTGGCCCCGAGAGCAGTAACGGTACACCACTTCTTGGACTCTTTGAAAATTGCTAGAAACATCCACAACGAGGATTTAGCCAATGGGTTTTGCTCCCTAAGTTTCATTTATAGCAGATATGGACATGTCGGGGGTTTCAATGACTCCACGAACAAGATTTGTAGCAAGTCCAACCGAGCAAAATGGGAGGAGCATCGAAGGTTTGCTTTCTTAGTGGCGTTTCTCGGGATCATCATATTTCCGAGAAAAGACGGGCACATTGATATAAAGGTTACCGGGGTAGAAAGCACTTTGGTTGTATAAGATAATTGTACTCTGGGTCCAAGGATTTTAGCAGACATCTACCGTGCCTTGACTACATGTAAAGCAGGGTCCAACTTCTTTGAGGGATGTAACTTGATTTTTCAAATCTGGTTGATAGAACATCTATGCCATCATCCTTCGTTCTCAAGCTATGGGCCGACCGAAAGAACGTGCCTCGAAGAATTATATACGAGAACAAAAGAAGTTAAGTTGCCAGAGGGAGTTAAGGATTGGGTTTCGCATCTACAATCGTTGACCAACAGCCAAATCGATTGGGCATACGGATGGTTGCCCCTCGACGAGGTGATTTACATGCCAACGGAAGGGTCACACTTTTTGATCATGGGTTTGAAAAGTATCCAGCCTTATGCTCCATACAGGGCCCTACGACAGCTTGGAATATGTCAAGTTATACCAAAGGATGGGGACCTCAGTTCGCAAGTAATAGAGATTAGTCCGGATGGGCAATTCCCGAAAGCAAAGGTCCGACAGATTTGGAATAAATGTCAGAATTTGAAGGCAGAGACTTGTGTGCAGAATAGAGCTCAGGGAAAAGTGTCATCGGGGTATTCCGCATGGTATCGATGGGGTATTGAGCATGACAGGCCATCAAAAAGACCTCACTTGCAAGATTTGGCGGAGCAATCTAAGGAAAATAGGAATTGGGCGGCCAAATAAATGTACAAGCTTAAGCAGCAGATGGCTGAGATGTACCAGGCTTGGTCTAGGGGTCAACCCTTACCTACTTATCCCGCTAACCCATCATATGTCCCTCCAGTCAATCCTAACCCTGAGCCACCCACTATGAACTCATCCTCTACATATCTAGACTATCACCATTACTATGCCTCCACCTCTCAGGTACCACCACCACTGTCAAAATAGATGCCGCCCCAGCCACCACAGGTTGCCCCGATATATGTAGCACCTACACCTGCCGCCCTGCATAAGTCATCTAGCGAGCCGGTGTTTCATGTACAAGATGCCCACTACTACCCGCCTGAACCAACATTTCGGCAGCATGAATCTCATACCCCGTTGATGGAGGCAACCGAAGAAAAACCTGTCAGAAACTTAGAACAGGAGGAGATGGCCAGAAAGATGAGAAGTTTGGAGCAGTCCTTTCGTAACATACAAGGGCTAGGGGGACAAGTGAGTGTAGCGTACAAAGACCTATGGTTGTTCCTAGAAGTGCAGCTCCCTGTCGAATTCAAATTGCCTAAGTTTGACATGTACAGTGGACACGGAGATCCGGTAGCCCATCTTAGAGGAAACTGCAGCAAGATGCGCGGCGCAGGGGAAAGAGATGAGCTTCTGATGGCGTACTTTAGCCAAAGCTTGAGTGGTTCTGCACTGGAATGGTACACGCGTCAAAATCATACCAGATGGTTCATCTAGGATGATCTCGCACAATCATTTGCAAACCATTTCCAGTACAATTTGGAGATCATACAGGATAGGTTGTCACTCACTAAAATGGAAAAGAAACCTGGTGAAAGCTTTCGAGAATACGGCTTTAGATGGAGAGAACAGGTGGCGAGGGTGGATCCGCCGATGAAAGAAAGTAAAATGGTAGACTATTTTTTGCAGGCCTTGGAGCCTACCTACTATGGACATCTCGTGTCAGCCATTGGCAAGAATTTTAATGAAGTCGTAAAAATGGGGAGTTTTGTGGAAGAAGGATTGAAAACTAACAAGATTATGAGCTTTTTTGCGATCAAGGCCACAAATCAGGCTATACAGACAGGGAATGGAGGATCCATTGGGAAGAAGAAGAAAGAAGAGGTGTCGGTTGTGGAGAGTAAACCCTGGAATCGTAGCCAATACCATCACCCACCTCGCCCATACTAGCCGTACCCGCCAGCACCCTACAACTCACCTCTACCATACTATCCACCCACTACCCCACACTACCATAACCCGCAAGCCCAAACTTATCCACCCCCACCTCAGGTATGGCGAGCCCAGGTCCCGCAAAATGTTTATCACACACAAAATACCTACCCCTCTTCTAGAACTTATAACAACCCGAACAGACCCAACTTCAGGCCTGACCCAGAGATGAGGAACAGAACCCAGACGAAGAAAACATTCACCCCGTTGGAGGAATCCTACACTAGTCTTTATCACTGACTGAAGGAATTGGGGATGTTGAATCCAATTAAACCAAAGCTTCTGAACCCACCTCCCAGGAATATTGATCAGTCGGTCAGGTGCCAATATTGCTCTGGGGCACCGGGGCATGAACTAAAAAATGTTGCCACTTGAAGACTGCTATTCAAGAGCTCATTGATAGTCGGAGGATTGAGGTACAGGCTCCAGAGACTTCGAACATTACTCAGAATCTAGTGCCGGCTCATCATGAGACACACATGATAGAATTGGCGCAAGAGGAGAGCAGCAGGAAGCCGTCCCAGTCGGTCATGATGATAAAAGCCAGCAGCAAAGCAGAAAAAGAAATTGAGAAAGAGAAAGCAATAGTTGAAGTACCAGTGAAAAAGCAACCAGCGGTCGAGACTTTGAAAGTTGTGGTGCCAGGGGTGAAACCAGTGTTGATAGTGAAAGGTGCGTGCATGGAACCGGTAATTATAAAGCCAGTGGTGCAGATGTCGGTGGTAGATACTAAAACTGTACCTTGGAACTACAACAAGGTGACAGTAGTGTAAAAAGGAAAAGAAGTGACTGGAGAGATCAACGAGACACACGGTCTAACGCGTTCCGGGCGGTGTTTTACCCCGGAAGAGTTAAGAAAAATGAAGGTGGTGAAGGAGAGTCATATGAAGAAGCCGGTCTCTGAAGAAGAAGCAGAAGAATTTCTGAAGAAGATAAAATCTCAAGACTACTCGATAGTAGAACAGCTGAGAAAGACGCCTGCACAAATTTCTTTGCTCTCATTGTTGATTCACTCGGAGGAACACAGAAAAGCATTGTTGAAGATATTGAATGAGGCACATGTCCACGAAAAGATCTCAGTCTGTCATCTTGAGAAGATTACCAACAAGATGTTTGAGTCCAATAAGGTTACGTTCTCGGACAATGAATTTCCCATCGAGGGGACTCAGCATAAAAAGGCACTCTATCTTATTGTGAAAAGCGAGGAATCAGTGGTCACTCGAGTGTTGATAGACAACGGTTCGAGTGCAAATATTTGTCCACTTTTGAGTCTTGGAAAGCTGAATATTAATCCTGAAAAAGTCCAGCGGAATAGTGTGAATGTGCGAGGGTTTGACGAAGGAAGCAAAAATACTTTGGGGGATATCATTTTGGAGGTCACCATTGGGCCAGTAGACTTTATAATGGAGTTTCAGGTATTAGACATCACTGTGTCCTACAATCTATTGCTGGGTCAACCATGGATCCACGCAGCTAAAGCCGTGCCATCATCCTTACACCAAATGGTTAAATTCTAATGGAAGCAGCAAGAAATCACAGTACACAGAGAAGGAGACACCTGCAATGCCATAATGCCCTTCGAGGAGACGGATGGAGACAAGGGTACCTGGGTGTACCAGGTGACAGACACTATAGCAGTGAACAAGATTGTTGAAGGAGAGAAATTGCCAATCCCTACAGTGGCACCTGCCGTTGTGATGGTAGCTAGAGAGATGATAAAAAATGGATTTACACCGGGGAAAGGGCTAGGAATAGCCTTGCAAGGAATAACTCAACCAGTCCATCCGCCAGTGAACAATGACACCTTCGGCTTGGGATTCAAACCCACTCACGCCGACATCCCAAAAGCCGAAAGAGCCAAAAAGAAAAATTGGACCCTTCCTAAACCTGTCCCAAAACTGTCCGACACCTTTGCCAAGCCTGGTACAAAACGACATCGGACATATGCTGCATCGAGGTATGCTGAGACTAGACCTGATGAGGAGCTCCTGATGAGGTTCGAAATGTTATTTGGGGACGTGAACATGGTAGAGATGGGCGAGGGTACCAGCAAGATAGACGTTCAGTTCGTGGGGTCTAGTGTTGCGCTCAACAACTGGGAATCCACTCCTTTCCCAATCAGGAAGGAGTCTTGGTAGTTAACTTTTGAAATACATCATCATTTCCCAAAAAGCAATTTTATTTTTGTAGTCCCCACCCCCATTAAAGTCAAAATGTACCCAAATGCAGTTTCTTCTTCTTTCTTCATTTTTGCCTTATTTTTATTTTTATTTTTTCTTCCTTTTGTATAGTTCAATATGTGCTGATTCTGATGATATGTCATGCATGAAGAATTCCCGGCCCAGTTCCGACAATCGAATTATTATACAAGAAATTGAGAATGATAGTGAGATAGAATATGATGATGAGGAAATACTGGATGAAATAAGTTAAGACTTGAATCAATATTAGGAAAAACCCAAACCGAACTTGAGTGAGACAGAATCTATCAATTTGGTGAGTGAGGATAATGTCCGGGAGACGAAAATCAGTGTACATTTAGAAGCCTCCCTCAGGGAAGAGTTAATAAAGTTGTTGCATGAATTCAAAGACGCCTTTGCTTGGTCTTATGATGACATGCCCGGACATAGCACTGATTTGGTGGTACACAAGTTGCCTATTTATCTTGAATGCCGGCCAGTGAAGCAAAAGTTGAGAAAGTTCAAAACGGACACCAGCGTGAAGATAAAAGAAGAGGTGAATAAGCAGTTTGAGGCAAAGGTCATACGAGTTACTAAGTACCCCACCTGGTTAGCAAATGTTGTGCCAGTCCCAAAGAAAGATGGAAAAACTAGGGTGTGTGTGGATTACAGGGACCTCAACAAAGCCACTCCAAAGGATGACTTCCCATTGCCAAACATCTACATATTAATTGACAATTGCGCCAAGCATGAGATTGGTTCTTTTGTAGATTGTTGTGCGGGTTATCACCAGATCCTAATGGACGAAGAGGATGCGGAGAAAACTGTTTTCATTACGTCTTGAGGAATGTACTGCTATAGAGTGATGTCGTTTGGGTTAAAGAATGCCGGAGCCACTTATATGAGGGCAATGACCACAATGTTGCATGATATGATGCATCGAGAAATTGAAGTGTATGTGGACGATGTCATCATAAAGTCTAAGAAGCAACACGATCGTGTGAGGGATTTGAGGAAGTTTTTCCAAAGACTCCGAAGGTACAATCTTAAACTCAATCCTGCAAAATGCGCTTTTGGAGTACCTTCAGGGAAGCTATTGGGATTTATTGTAAGTCGGCGAGGCATTGAACTAGATCCGTCAAAGATCAAAGCCATTCAGAGTTTACCTCCGCCGAAGAACAAGAAGGGAGTAATGAGCTTTACTAGGAAGGTTGAATTATATTAGCCGGTTCATCGCTCAATTGACATCAACATCTGAGTCGATCTTCAAGTTGTTAAAGAAAGTTGCAGCAGTGAAATGGACCGATGAATGTCAGGAAACCTTCAACAAAATGAAGGAATACTTGGCAAATCCTCCAATGCTAGTTCCTCCGGAGCCGGGAAGACCTTTGATCTTGTATCTGATAGTGCTTGACAATTATTTTGGTTGTGTGTAGGCACAGCACGATGAGACAGGAAAGAAAGAGCAGGCTATATATTACCTTAGTAAGAAATTCACATCTTACGAGGTAAAATATACTCAGTTAGAGAGAACATGTTGTGCATTGACCTGGGTGGCTCAGAAACTGAAGCACTATCTGTTAGCATACACCACGTACTTGATATCACGGTTGGATCCTCTGAAGTATATATTCCAGAAGCCCATGCCTACAGGAAGACTTGCTAAATGGCAGATTCTACTCACAGAATTTGACATCATTTATGTAACTCGTACGGCGATGAAGGCGCAGGCAGTTGCAGATCACTTGGCAAAGAATCCAGTGGATGATGAGTATGAGCCACTAAAGACATATTTTCCGGATGAGGAGGCAATGAATGTCGAAGAAATAGAACAAAGTGAAAAGCCAGGATGGAAGATGTATTTCGACAGAGCCGTCAACAGTAAGGGAATTGGTATTGGGGTAGTGCTTATTTCAGAAACGGGGCAACACTATCCCGTTACCGCTCAGCTTTGATTTTTCTGTACCAACAATATTGCCGAAAATGAGGCGTGTATATTCGGATTGAGGATGGAAATAGACATGGGTGTTCAAGAGATTTTGGTCATGGGTGACTCGGATCTTTTGATACATCAAATTCAGGGAGAATGGGAAACAAGGGATTTGAAATTGATACCTTATCGGCATTGTTTGCATGAGTTGTCCCAAAGATTCCAATCCATAGAGTTCAAACATATCCCAAGAATGCACAACAAAGTTGCAGATGCTCTGGCCACACTATCCTCTATGTTACATCATCCGGACAAAGCCTATATAGATCCACTTCAAATCCAGGTATATGATCACAATGCTTACTGTTTTGCTGTGGAAGGAGAATTGGATGGAGAACCGTGGTATCACGACATCAAGGAGTACATGAAGGCAGGAAAATACCCGGAGCAAGCCACCAGAGATCAGAAGAGAGCTGTAAGACGCTTAGCGAATGGCTTTTTCCTTAGTGGAGGAATCATATATAAAAGAACACCAGACATGGGATTGTTGAGGTGTGTGGATGCGCAACAAGCTGATAAGATTATGACTGAGGTGCACGCTGGAGCCTGAGAACCCCATATGAGTGGCTATATCTTAGCAAAGAAGATTCTGAGAGCCGGGTACAATTGGCTCACCATGGAGCGGGATTGTATCAGGTATGTGAGGAAATGCCACCAATGCCAAGTACATGGAGATCTAATCCATTCCCTACCTTATGAGTTGCATATGATGTCTGCACCATGGTCGTTTGTTGCTCGGGGCATGGATGTTATTGGACTGATAGAGCAGCTTCCAATGGGCATAGATTTATTTTGGTCGCGATTGACTACTTAACTAAATGGGTTGAGGCAAAGACATTCAAGGCGGTGACGAAGAAAGCTGTGGTGGATTTTGTGCATGAAAATATTATATGCCGATTTGGAATTCCCAAGGTAATCATCACAGATAATGGGGCCAATTTGAACAGTCACCTCATGGCAAAAGCTTGCCAGAGATTTAAGATCATACATCGTAACTCCACACATTACAGGCCAAAGGCAAATGGGGCAGTGGAAGCTGCAAACAAGAATATAAAGAAGATCCTTAGGAAAATGGTGGAGGAGTCCAGACAATGGCACGAGAAATTACCTTTCGCTCTTATGGGTTATCGCACAACAGTGCGCACTTCTATCGGTGCCATACCTGATCCATTGGTGTATGGGACAGAGGCTGTTATACCCGCAGAAATAGCGATACCATCATTACGAATCATAACTGAAGCTGGAATAGATGACGAAGAATGGGTAAAAGCCCGGTTGGAACAATTAAGTCTTATTGACGAGAAAAGGTTGGCAGCAGTTTGCCACGAGCAATTGTATCAACAAAGAATGGCCAGAGCATATAATAAGAAGATGCGCCCTCGAAATTTTGAAGTTGGACAACTTGTATTGAGGCGTATCTTACCACATTGGGCTGAGGCAAAGGGCAAATTCGTGCCAAACTGGCAGGGGCCATTTATGGTATCACGGGTGTTGTCCAATGGGGCATTATATTTGACAGACATTGAAGGAAAGTGCGTAGAGACTGCTATCAATTCAGATGCAGTCAAAAGATACTATGTATGATTCCTTTTCATTTGTATTTGTATAATTGTATTCGTTGTGATTTTGGAATTGAAATGATGAAGGCATTTTATTCTCTATCCAAACACTTTATCCATTGACATCCCCTTTGAGCCGTGTTTGATATATTCTTTCATACCCCTCTCTCGGAATTGTTTATGACACAAAAACAAAGTAAAAAAATGAAAAAAAGAAAAAAGAAAAAGCAAATGCAAACAAAAGGAAAAGACAAAGAAATCGGGAAAAAGTCAAAAGAAATTAATAAATTGATGGCGTAGAATGAACTACGTCTGACTTGATCCCGAAAGGGTACGTAGGCAGCCTCACTGAGGTTCAGTCACAATAAAGGAAAAATCCAAAAATTGCCCACATACTGAAACTGTGGCAGAAGTTATGTTTTATAATTCCGAGAGCTGTAAATATTTTAAAACCCTCGTAAATTTTGAGCATTTTTACCTTTCTTTCTTAACCCATCCAAAAGACACGTTACAGTCCAAAGAAAGACCTTCTGATCAATTTCAGGAAAGTAACAAGTGCAATGAAATATAGGAAGAACGAAACATTGGACAACACCAGTGATACAGAAAAACAAAAGACAAAAGGAAAAAATATGGAAAATGAAAAAAATGAGAGAGTCTCATTGGTGAAAACCTTAACCGGTATCGTGAGGCGACCGTGAGGTTGTGAGAAATAAAATGAGCGAGTCTTGTCAGTGAAAACATTTAATGGCACTGCAGGGCAATTGTGAGGCTGAGAGAGAATAAATGAGAGAGTCTTACTGGTGAAAATCTTTCAAGGCACCATAAGGCGATCGTTAGGATTATTACGGGAAGAGAGAAAAGGCAACTAAAATAGGATCGGTTTGGGTCGAAAGCAATTTGGAGTCAGAATAATGAATTGAACAAACTGGGTCGGAGTTTAAATACATGGCATGGTCAACAGAATCAGCCGACACACCCAAATAAGTTCTACCACCTCTCCAAAACACCCTTACCCTTTTGAGATTCATTTTTCTGCATTTCATTATTTGTCTTTTGAAAGCTAACTACCAGCTCCTGATGATAAGAGCTGAAATAACACTGGATCAAAAAAGAAAGAAAAGGAAAAGTTGAAAAGAAATAAAGGAGTTTGGCAAACAGAGCCAAAAGAAAAGAAAACAAAAAGTTAAAAAAACAAGAAAATACAAAAAGAGCTTGCAGGAGATAGTCAACCGAAAGACCACATAGTGGAAGAAAAAGCAAAAAGAGGAAAGCAATGAGAAGGCAAGGGCGGCAGATGCCAGTTGCCAGCAGCTTATATCTAATAAGTTTTGTTTTGTGATTTAGACAGGAACAAAACGTCACTAATCACTTTAAAGTGAATGTGACCAATGTGGAGAAATAGAAAACATTAAAAAGGAAAGTTCAACAATAAGTAAAGGAATTCATGGGTGAAAGTTATTCAATCAAAGAAAATACCAAAAACAAAAGGAAGGTATCATCTTTAAAATTCATACCCCAGTTATCAAAATGAGAGAATACTTTTCGGCATTCGCATTTCATGCATCAGGCGCCCACCTGGATAACAAGGGAATACTTTTCTTCATTCGCATTTTTCATGCATCAGGCGCCCACCTGGATAACAAGGGAATACTTTTCTGCATTCGCATTTTTCATGCATCAGACGCCCACCTGGATAACAATGGAATACTTTTCTGCATTCACATTTTTCATACATCAGGCGCCCGCATTCGGATTTTTCATGCATCAGGCGCCCACCTGGATAATAAGGGAATACTTTTCTGCATTCGCATTTTTCATACATCGGGCGCCCACCTGGATAACAAGGGAATACTTTTCTGCATTCGCATTTTTCATGCATCATGCGCCCACCTGGATAACAAGGGAATACTTTTCTGCATTTGCATTTTTCATACATCAGGCGCTCACCTGGATAACAAGGGAATACTTTTCTGCATTCGCATTTTTCATGAATCGGGCGCCCACCTGGATAACAAGGGAATACTTTTCTGCATTCGCATTTTTTATACATCAGGTGCCCACTAGGATAACATGGGAATACTTTTCTGCATTCGTATTTCATGCATCAGGCGCCCACCTGGATAACAAGGGAATACTTTTCTGCATTCGCATTTTTTCATGCATCAGGCGGCCACCTGTATAACAAGGGAATACTTCTCTGCATTCGCATTTCATGCATCAGGCGCCCACCTGGATAACAAGGGAATACTTTTCTGCATTCGCACTTCACGCATCAGGCGCCCACGTGGATAACAAGGGAATACTTTTCTGCATTTTTTATTTTTCATGCATCAGGCGCCCACCTGTATAACAAGGGAATACATTTCTGCAATTTTAATTTCTATTCAGGCACCCACCTGTATAGCAAGGGAATACATTTCTGCAGTTTTAATTTCTGTTCAGGCGCCCACCTGTATAACAAGGGAATACATTTCTGCAATTTTAATTTCTGTTCAGGCACCCACCTGTATAACAAGGGAATACATTCCTGCAATTTTAATTTTTGTAACTTGGTTTGTGTTAGCTAACATGAGTAACACCGTAACATGAAAAGCCCATACTGGGGCAGAAGGAAAAGTTTGTTGTTTTTGTTTTATTTTGAGTAGGTATCAGTTTTAAGGCAAGTAGTATCATCGAAAATCAAAAAAGAGGGGGAAGCAAGAAAAAAGAAAACCAACAAAAAAAAGGCAGCATCACAAAAAATCAAGGAAAAAGAGACAAGGAAGAGTAAAGAGACAAGAAGTTAGACAGGAACAATTGTAACTCGTAGAATTATAGCTTAGAATAGCTTCTTTGTTTTACATTTTTATCCCCCGGTGTAATAAGGAGTAAGTCAGCAAGTCTCAACAGTGTCAATGCAACAGTGAGTCTGGCAGTTTTTAACTGCCAGACCTTCCCGAACTACACTGACCTGATTCCTGTTTAGCCCAGGATATGTAGGCAACCTCTAAAGCAGGGTGCGGTCAAAAGGTTTTCAAAAATGCTTTCGAATATGCCAATGTGCAAAAATCTCTCATTACTGCTCACTTGTCTTTGCACTGAAACTCTTCGTGTTCCCGAGCAAAGAGGGGCAGCTGTGAGCAAGTGATTTTTGCACTAGGCAAATAAATTCCAAAATTAAAATAAATAGGATTTTTGGAGTGCAATTACATGATTTGTCTGATATTGGATGCATTTTGTGTGTTGAATAATATAAAAATTAGAAAATCAAAAATATATATATAATAGGAAAAATACTTGCATTTTTTATTAATTAGTTTTAAAAGAAAAGAAAACCAAAAAAAGGAAAATAGCTTAAAATAGCGGAAAATAAAAAAATATATATAGCACAAAATTGTCAAAAAATGCCAAAAATTTAGTGAGAGTAGGAAATTAAGTATTTTAAATAGTAGAATAAATAAAATACAAAAAATACAAAAACAAATTGGTTTAAAAATAATTAAAACACCAAAAATACAAAATATATAGGTATAATAAGAACTGGGCCAAGAGATTAAGTCTGAATTGTGGTCCAATGTGTTAGCCCAAAAGATCTGGTCCAGGCATTTGAATTGGTAGAATCTCAGCCGGTCATTTCATCAGATCCAACGGCTGAGAATATTAGCGGATTTATAATGGTTAATTAATGGGCGGGATTTGATCTCAACCGTCCAATTAAGATGATCCTACGGTTGAAGCTTTGGTCTCATTATCAACGAGACGGTGTCGTTTAAGTTATGGTCAATCTTGACTGTGGATCATTGTTAATCCAACGGCCAAGATCACCTCAACATCCACGAGTATATAAAGGTTTGGTCTCAGTTGAGATCGGCCATTATACAACTCTTTGAACCCTAGCCGCCCTAACCCTTCGTCTTCTTCTCATCATCTCCACCGACAATGGAGACTGCACGTCGTTTATGGTAGTCTCCGGCCACTCCCTTTACCTCAAACCACTCTCATCATCTCCCTCACCACAAACCATAACCAAAAACCCCTAAAACCCCAAGAACCCTTCCCTTTCTTGAAACTCCGGTCATCAGAGTTCATCTCTGGTGACCTCAACCTATGAGAACGCCTACAAGCTTAAAAACAAAGAACCACCTCACCCAGACCTATCACCCCATATAAGCCACCACCCTCGAATATTACCCTAGCCGTTTGAATCTTCAAAAAAGAGTCGCCGGAACCCTAATTCCGGCCAACTCAAAAAATCACCCCAAGTTCTTACCTTTCCCTCCTCTGAACACCCTCCTCTAAACCAAAACCCTAAAAGACTTCGTCTTGAAGTCTAACAACAAAACCAGAAAAAAAGAGAAATAAAGAAATAAATAAAAAGAGAAAAGAAATCTGAAAAAAAAAGAGTGAAAAAGAGAGGGGAAATGGGAAGCTCAGGGGACCGGCCCTGCTAAGCTAAGTCTTCCCCCTTTCTTGTTTTGTTTTCTTTCACTTTGTCTTATTTCTTATTATGTTTCTATTTTGTTATATCCTGGTGTTTTGATCTTGTTTTGTTTCTCTGGTTTAAGAGATCTGTCTTGATATCACTGTTCTTCTTCATCTTCTGTTTATATTGTGGTTCCTGATATCTTTGTTGTTCTTCTTTTCTGTTAACTGCATGTTTAGTCTTGGTTCTAGTTTAGCCATTTGATTCTCATTCTCCTTCATTTCCTGTTTATATTAGGGTTTCTTATATTGGTTTATAATATCTCTTTTGTTCTTTTATCTGCTAAATGGCATGCTTAAGATTGGGGTTTGATCTTTTGAAATCTGATTTAGTGATTCTGCTTCTCTTTTCTGTCACTTTTGTATGATAGATTTATGGATTTTCTTCATTTTGTTCTTCATGTCTTTCCTGTTCTTCCTCATCTTATCTATCATACGCATGTATTAAGTTAGGGTTAGTATTTGGAAAGTTTTAGATTTAGTGGGTTCTGATTACCATTTCTTGTTTACTCTGTTAGTGCTATGCCATGTCTGGGTAGACTTAGTCTCAATTCTTCACTTCTTTGTTGGATTTGGTCCATATGTGTCTATATCAAGGAATTTTAAGTGTGTTTTGGGTCTTTCAGTGAGTCATTCAACATAAAATGGTTGTAACTAAGCCTGATTGATGTTTAATTGGCACTTTGCTATTTGAAACTAAGTTTGTGAGTCTGATTGATTAAGATTCAACATTATCCAACTTCTTCTCTGAGTTTTAATTGATTGATGAACAAGTTTGTTTTCATTTGGCTATGTGTGCAATTGTCTATTGAAATGGCTAAGTTTGCAATATTTTTTATGTTAGTATGAGCAGTGTTAATGCCCATCAATCTTAGGGGAATTGGCTATAGCTGCAATAGTACTAAGTCTCATAAGTGGTTAGTTTTGAAATAGGTTAAAATTAAAAATCACAAAAATAGGTTATAAATTAAATAAGTGACCAAGAGTGGTCAATTTTGCAATTGACCTACTTTGTTAGGTCCCGAACACACTGGCCAACAATGGGGTTTAAGTCTAAAAACTCAGACTTACCAAGGCTTAAGCAAGCCCTGACCACAGGTGGCTAGGCCTGCAAGGGTCTTAGCCAAGCATGTGTTTAGTAATGGGCTTCAATTGCAAAAGCCAAAATGGTTAAAATTGAAATAGTTCTTCAAGTTAAAATTGGCCAGTCCTTAAAAACCAATTCAAGGACTGGCCCTTAGTTAAATAAGTTGAAAATGCTGAAAATGTGACCTAGGTAGGTTGGGTAATTCAGAAGTGTCCTTAAGGGCATAATGGGAACATAATTTGGTAAAATGGTAGATTAAATAGAGCATATAGGGACATAGGAGACATTTGTGCTCCTAATTTATGCAATTTTGCAGAGATTTAGGGGTATAATGGTCTCACTAAAAAGGGAAATCAGTAAAAATCAATAACAAGTAGGGACACTTTGGTAAAAGCTTAAAAATAGAATCAAAAAGAACCTTCCAGCACATGCTGGAAGGGATCTTACAACTGAATTGGGATGTAAAGTGTAGATGTAGAGAGTTTTAAGGGGAGGGAAATGGAATTAACCCCTATTCTTTCCCCCCAAGAAATCTGTCAATCTATACATATAAATACCCCCTAAAACGACTGATTAAGGGCTGGGTTTTACACATAGAAAAATTCAGAGTGCAATACATTAGCAATAGCAAGTAGTTTTCCTGCAAATTTCGAGTGAGAATCACTGTTTAAGTTGTCTGTTTGTGGGGTTTTCTGCTCGTTTGTTGCTGGGTTTATTATCCATTGATTGTTGCGGTTTTCTGCTCGTTTGAAATCTAGTCCTACACTGTTGCTCTTGCCTTGTTGAGTCAGTTGCTGTTGCTTGCTCCTGTCTCCCTTAGAACTCATCGACTTCTTTTTTACTGAATCAGCTACATACCCTGTTCGATGAAAGACGTAATGCTGAAGTGTTTAATGAATTGAAGTTCGAGTGTTAAGCCCATTAATTCTTCTGTATTTTATCTTATTTTAAACTAGTAGCTTAGTACAGTTTAGATCTGATATTTGTATGGCTTGTATAAGTAGAAAACCAAACAAAAACTATGTAATAGCTAGTATGATAGTAGTAGTATAGTCGTAGATAGCATATCACCTAGTTAAAGTAGGTAAAACTCTTAAAAATGTGTTAATTAACTATAGTCTAAATCGTTAACAGCTCTCTCTCTCTTACAGTAGTAATATAAGTCATGCTCACATAGTTAATCACATTTGTGGATCGGCATTTAGATATAAATAAGTTCAAAAGAGAAAACCGTTAGATCAAGCAATAATTCGTTCGCAACTGGGTTAGTAACATTGTATGAGCTAAAGTTGTAGTAAAATCAGTAATATAATCGTGTATATGTCATTAAATCACTTAGTTTTAGATAATCAGAGTGTCGTAGTAAACAACTGAACTGTTTTGGTTGATAAAGTCTCACATAGTTGAACCGTTTTTCTCTTAATCTCTCAGTTAAGTAATTTCAAAACTGGTATAAGTCATTTAAAAAAAATAGAAGTATAAAAGTAGTCGGTTTTCATAGGCATCAAGTTGTTATGGCTTAAGGTTAACATTGATCATCTTGTACAATGATTTTTCTCCTATGAAAAATAAAAGTAATTTGATTTCATTCTTAATTATGTATGTCTGTTTTACTATGAATTTTCATTTTTACTTTTCGTTATTTTTATTTCAAATTGGTCTGGGCCTGATATACGGCGTGGGCCTGGACTGTATTCGCAAGTTTGCTGGGCCATCGACTGAAAGCCCAAGTCAGATCTGGGTCATTAAGGCCTGGACATATATGAAGTCATACAGAGTATTGTTCCAGAACCCAGGCCCAATAACAGTAGAAATAACAAGGGCCTAGACTCATTTTCTGGAATTGTAGTTGAAATATGGCTAAGGAAAAAAATAAAAATAGAATAACATAGTATGTACATATTAGGATTGAGACTTTATAATTAAATCGGGATGAGCCTCACATGACACCAAATAGTGGGGCCACCTTTAGTAACAAAGTGAAAGATGTAAATAGATTCGGGAAAGCTAATAGTGAATTCCATAGATTCTCCCAAAAGATTTAAAAGCCGCTAGACATTATTAGGCACTTTAATACACTTTCCTTAAATACGAGTGTGCACTTGGTGTGACTCAAATCCTAAATCCAGGCGAAGCCGAAATGTACTAAAGGTCACAGGCGTACTGGTTGCGGTGTGACTCGGAGTACGTTTTTGCAATGTCGTAATTCTTAAAAAATGTTAAAAGTGAAAACACATATATATTGTTTAAAATCTATAACAAGTCAAATAAGTTTGAGAACGATGGTTGAGCGACCGTGCTAAAACCACGGAATCCGGAAATGCCTAACACCTTCTCCCAGGTTAATAGAGTTCCTTATCTAGTGTTTCGCGGACTGTAATATCAGAGTCAACTTCCTCGGATTCGGGATTAACCGGTGACTTGGGACACCATTATCTTCCCAAGTGGCGACTCTGAAAATTAAATAAAAATCCCGAACCGATTGTCCTTCATGTGGAAAAACTCATTCCTCTTTGTTGTTATATCCTTCTCGGGTATTTGAACACTGAGGTATACCCTACGTTTCTTTCCAAACAGATCGGTACAAAGCCATCTGGGGTAGTAAAAAGGGAGGTGTGACAGCTGGGACTACCAGGATCTGTGATCTCATTGTTGTTGTTGTTGTTACTGCTTGCTGATCCCCTTATTACACCATTGTGAAGATAAAAGAAGCTATCCTAAGTTATGCCTTGAGTTTTACAAAATCCTATCTAGTGTCTGATATCTTATGTTCTTGAACATGCCTTGATCTCAACTCTTGCATTCTTTCCATATAACTTTTTTATGTGCTCATTCTTCAGGTGGACTCCTGCTTACTATTGCTTCAGAATATTCCCTTATTCTTCAGGTGGGCTCCTGCTTACGAACTTTGAAAAGATATTCCCTTGTTTTTCAGGTGGTCTCCTGCTTTCGAACTTTGAAAAGATATTCCCTTGTTCTTCAGGTGGGTGCCTATTTGCGATTGCTAAAGATATTCCCTTGTTCTTCAGGTGGGCTCCTGCTTACGAACTTTGAAAAGATATTCCCTTGTTTTTCAGGTGGGCACCTGCTTGCGAATTCTGAAAAGATATTCCCTTGTTCTTCATGTGGGCGCCTGCTTGCGAACTTTAAAAAAGATATTCCCTTATTCTTCAGGTGGGTGCTTGCTTGCAAATTTTGAAAAGATATTCCCTTTTTGTTCAGATGGGCGTCTGCTTGCAAACTTTGAAAACGATATTCCCTTATTCTTCAGGTGGGCACTGGTTCACTTCCAAGCAACGGTCGTAGTCCATATAACTTGGTCTAATAAGTCCAAGATCGATCCCACAGAGAATTAACCTATCAATCACAACTTTCACCACCCCAAAAGTACTTCCGAATCAAGTTCCCAAACTTTGAATATATATTTGTGTGAATTTCGACTATCTACTTTGCAATAATTAAGAATGCTTGAAAGAAAGAATTGAATGTAGAGTAAAAAGAATATTATGAGAAGGACTAAAGTATTGATTTCCCCTATTGATGGAATCCCTTATCATTATGCTCATACAAATTGTTAATATATTCTATCAATCATGAACGCTATGTGTATCGTAACCCTCTCCCGAGCAATTACAATAATTTACTAGTGCACTCTCCCGAGCTACCCTAGCTAGCTTTAATTTGAATAGTTCACTTAAGATTGCACCCAAGACTTCGTTATTCCTAACCCCGTCTTTACGCCTAAAGTTATAGATTCCTCTAATAACCTAGGTGTGGTGTTGTTCAACAATAAACCTAAATATGCACTTTTTTCCAAGTTATGCACACTAAATAGGCACCGCTAATTGGGACGTCTACCAATTAACTACAACAAGAACGAAGTTAAATAAATAGAAATCTAATTCACAATTTGTAATCACATAAACGATAAGTTCATCACTCAATAGGTTCCATCAAAACCTTAGAAAAGAATTTAGCTACTCATGCTTGAAGAAACAAGAATAATAATTGAAATCATAAAGAAATACTTGATATAAAATAATAGATAGAGTTTGAGAGGATTCTCTCTTACTAAAAATCTTGCAAAAGTAATGAATTAAAGACAACATGCCTCTATGGGGCAAACTAGGAGTTTATATAGAGGTTTTTAGGGCTAAGAACTAAGTTTTAGTACAATTAGGATTACTGTTGTGCCGTCTTCCGCAGTTCGTTCGCGGCCGCGAGCGGACCGCGAACAGGCAAACTTCAGAGGGCTTCATTATTCGCGGTTCATCCGCCGCCGCGAGTGAACCGCGGATGAACAGTCCGTCTGATTCTTCTCTGCTTCTTCAGGCTCTCTTCACTTTAGCTCTTCTTTTGGCCTTTTCATCAACCTATGACTCCAAAATAGCTCTTTTTAGCATCCAATGTATCACATGTACCTATAAAACACAAACGAACACTAATCAAAGCATTTTGTCCTCATAAACAACATTAATTCCATAACAAAGTGTGATTATTTAGGGCATAATTATAGTCAAATTCACCTATTATTAATACCCCACACTTAAACCTTTTCTCCTCCTCGAGCAATCTTTAAGCACACTTTAGGCCAATTAACAAAAATTTGTCTCCCCCAAAATATGTGACAAAAGCTATTATACATGAACAACCTAAGATATGCACAATCTTTACCTAACCGCAAATTCTCATGCCCGCACATTATTACTTACTCTACTATTACCAAAAACTTGCAAATTCACCTTCTTCCTTTTGAATTACATGCCCTCACAAAATTTATTGAGAGAAGTTCCCACACATTAACAATTCAAATACATGGAACTTATAAATATCGAGAAAAATTCACTCACTCTCAACAAAGAACATTCGTATGAATACAGACACACCATTGGCTTGCCCCTAGTGTAATACTCCACTAATCGAGTTATTCAATCATAAATCAAGAGGTCTTTAAGGGTTGTAATGTTGGCTACGGGACGGGTAGGATACTTGTGGTTATAGTGACTAACCTCCCTAAGCACTTTTCTTTTCCTTTTCACAACTTCCCTTTTCTTTTTCTTCCTTATGTCTCCCCTAAACATTCCTTCACCTTTATTTACTTTTAATCCCCACTTTTCTTTTGTTGGAGTAACTGGCCTTTCTAATTTTCATATATACATTGATATAGCTCTATTTCTCAAAATATCTTTTTCTTTTCATTTTTTTTCATTGATTTGCAATACATTTACATTATTTTGGCCAGTTCACTATTTTCTACCATTCATTCTTTATTTTCCCTTTTTCAATTTGCCTTCACCCCACACTTAAACTTTTGCATATTCATTACAATACAAGTGATTCTAGGAGGTAAAGTAGAACAATTATAATAATTTGAAGAACATTCAAGGGTTATCAAAGAATAGGCTTTAAGCTCAAAGGGGTTAACTAAGATATAATATATGGGTGAATTCATGTTTATTGGTATATGGGGTTACACAAAGAAATGCCTCTATCCTTTCTACAACCAAACAACTTCTATTTTGCTTTGCAAACACACAAGGCAAGTTCTAGGCATCATGTACAACATACAATGTAAGTAAAAACCTCACACACACATGGCATGCAACTCATTTGGAATCCAGTTTATCTACAAAGTCCTATCGATGTTCAAGCAATCATTATTATGCAATTTAAGGCATATTAAGATTCTATAGTCAAGCTTAGAAGATACATTCTCAAGTTCAATTTACGCTTTTGCTAATGTGCATATTCGGGGTTACATGTAGCCCTTTTACCTCTAATCCTACAAAAAAAATCTACCTAACCCGGTTCAAATAAAAACCCTTGGAAAAGAACCGTGGTCAAAAGAAAAACCAAGGGGGAGATGATACATTACCTAAAAACAAAAATAAAAGAAAGAAAAATTCCTACGTGGACTATTTCCCTCAAGAGTACTTGTCCTAAATAGTCCGTCATCAGGAAGAGTCCTCTACTCATATTTTTTGGATTTTTTTTAAAATTTTATGATTTTTTGTGTTTTTTTATATTATTATTTGATATTACTACTACAACTAATATATACATCATGTACAAGATAAGTCACCCACCCCACACTTAAAAATGTGTCATGTCCTCATGACATAAAAATTAAAGCACAAGAGGGGCAAGAAAACTTACTTGAGACTCATTCGGAATCGGAGACGGTGGATGGGTCGACACGACATGCTCGTCCTAGTGATCTAAACCATGCCATAAACCTGTTTTCTGACCGGGCTTGCCTTGTAGACATGGCATCTAGCCGTGTGTGTAAGCCATCAACGGAGGTGCGCAGATCAGCAACCTCCTCATCCATGGACCTTAGCATAGGTTGTGTGGACTCGGACCTAGACATACTTGCTCCACGAGGAGCAGGCCTGGAAGGTCCGGCTGAATCCGTGGAGTGCCTGGCCCGGGCAACCGGTACAGGATCGTCCTCCTCATCCAAGTCAATTGGGGTTGTGTCTCGTCCCCGGATAGTAGCAGCTCTAAATTGAGTTTTTGGCAGTAGCTCACCGTCAGCATCAGTAACTGGGGTGTGATTGAGGAGACACAACATAGTGACAAGAGATGGGTAATAAAAACCCTTGGAAGTGAGGGATCCCCTCAATACCATCTCATCACTAATAACTCGGGTGATATCAACATCTCGATGTGTTACAAAACACCAAGTCAAAATAGCCCTATTAAAGTTAACATCCGTGGTGTTACTCGAGGGCAAGATACGGTTGCAAATTATGGAGAACCAACATTTGGCAATGTGTGTAAAGCAGTTAGAGTGTAGAGTTTGATTTCAAATCCATACCGGGATGCCGTCTACACATAAGGCCTCTATTAGCATGTCTCATGTGACACCAAGCCTATCATGGTAATAATCGACATCACTAGTGTGCAATGGCAGTCGAAGTACTTTCCGAATAGTAGGAATATGAGCATTGACCCGCTTACCTCTGACGAAAACTTCTCTGACCATAGAATAAGGAGCATTGGCGTAGAATTCCCGGACAAGCATCTTGTTCACCTTAGGAGGTGAGTCAAAGAGGAACTCCATCTCGCGCCTCCGAATCTCGTCATAAATTTCCGGCTTCTCCGAGCGGATAGCTATCCTGTCAACTTCTACCTCTTGGAGCCACTTCTTGTTTGCTTTAATGTGAAATGCATTCTCGGCTTCTTTACTAGCAAACCTAGATATGTCATAAGTCGGTTGCCTAGATGAGCTAGCACCATGTCGGGCTCTCTTTGGGGCCATGATCCTGCACAAATAAGATAGCCAAAAAATATTTTGTAAACTGTTAGTCATTGGAAGGCTACTCAGACTTCGCCATCCTTGAGAAATCACAATTGACCATTTTTTTGTGCACATCCCTCATACTCCTATATTTAGATTCTTTATCTAACTATTTTACACATGCCTATTCAAGCACCCCACATATAGTTATTTGAACACTTCTAATATTACCCAATTGACTTAGTCCATCCCCAATAAAATACACCATTACCAATTCATGAGTTGGGCATTATTTCTTCTAAAACTACATTAATACATTATGAACAATTATAATTTGCCCAACTTGACTTACCAATCAACATACATGGTGTATATACTATTTTAGGTCTCCAAACCATAAAATTAGCATCAACAACACAATTGAAAACCCACAAACCAATTCTTCACCAAACTTCAACTATATGACAAGGTTCCTTAGGAAAACATTCATGGAACATGTAATACGCAAACAAGAAACCAAGTCATTAATTCTAACAATATCTTAAACTAACAATATCTAATTAATTCTACAAAATAAATAATCAAGAACTAAGAATAAAAACAAAATAAAAGAGAAGAGAAGTAGAGAAACTTACAAGTAATACAATGGAGGAGTAATGGAGGAAGAATGGGATGAATTGGAGAAGAAGGGATTGGGATTTTGTAGAGAGAAGGGGGAGGAATTTTGAATTAGAGAGAGAGAGAATTGGGAGAGTGGGGGGGGGGGGGGGGGGGGGGGCTGAGGGTTTGTGAGAAAGAGGGGGAGGGATTTTAGGGTTTCAAAGAAGGGGGGAAAGAAAAAAAAACTGTTATTTTTAGCCGACCGCGGAACTGACCGCGACTGTTCGCGGTTCGTTTGCGACCGCGGATGGACCGCGAACAGTCAAGATTCAGAGAGGTCATTTTTTCGCGGTTGGTTCGCGGCCACGAATGGACCGCGAACAGAGAAAGTTCAGAGAGGGCATTTTTCCGCGGTTCATCCGCGGTCGCGGATGGACCGCGGACAATGCCCCTCTCTGAATTTTTTTCTCGACTGTTCAGCAAAAATTTTGTTTTTTTCTTATTTTAATTTATTACTTACTACTAAGATAAAATTACTTACAACATGTTCGTGGGTTGTCTCCCACATAGCGCCTGATTTAACGTCGCGGCACGACTCAACTTAGCGCATTTTACGGCTCGCTAGACCTTTGAGGTTCATCCAACCGCAATTCTACCTTGTCCTCCATGTCATCCAGGCCTATGTATTGTTTCAACCGCTGTCCGTTTACCTTGAATGTACGTGATCCATCCATAGTTTGAATTTCCACAGCTCTTGACTCAAATGCCTCAATTACCTTGAAGGGTCCTGACCACCTTGATTTCAATTTACCTGGGAACAGTCGTAATCTTGAATTGTATAGTAGTACTTTGTCCTCGTTATTGAAGTTTCGCTCAACGATATTTTGATCATGAATCCGCTTCATCCTCTCTTTATACAATCTTGTGCTTTCAAATGCCAGATACCCAAATTCTTCTAATTCATGCAACCCAGTTAGCCTTGCTTTACCTGCTTCATCCAAGTTGAGATTCAATTGTTTCAGTGCCTACCAAGATTTATGCTCTAATTCAACCGGTAAGTGACAAGCTTTCCCGAACACCAATTTGTATGAAGACATGCCAATGGGTGTTTTGAATGCTGTTCTATATGCCCATAGTGCGTCATCAAGCTTCCTGGACCAGTCGGTTCTTGTGGCGTTTACTGTTTTAGTCAATACACTTTTTATCTCCCTGTTGGAGACCTCAACTTGCCCGCTAGTTTGCGGGTGATATGGAGTGGCCACACGGTGTTTAACATCATACTTGGCCAATAATTTCTCAAAAGCTCGGTTGCAAAAGTGTGTGCCCCCGTCACTGATGATAGCCCTATGAGTCCCGAACCGGGTGAAAATATTCTTCTTCAAAAATCCCACAACCACCTTAGCATCATGGGTGGGTAATGTTGCAGCTTCCACCCATTTGGACATGTAGTCAACTGCAACAAGTATGCACTTATTGCTGTATGAGCTAATAAAGGGCCCCATGAAATCTATTCCCCAGACATCGAACACTTCAACTTGCTGGATTGGATTCATTGGCATTTTATGACACCGGGAGATGTTCCCGGTGCGTTGACATTCGTTGCAACCTTTGACCCACAAGTGCGCATCTTTAAACACCGTCGGCCAATAGAAATCGGCCTCAAGTATTTTGGCAGCTGTGCGTATTCCTCCAAAGTGACCGCCATATGCTGAAGCGTGACTTGTCTGCAAAACAGAAGATTATTCTATCTCGGGGACGCATCTCCGGATCATGTTATCAAGACATATCCTAAACAAATATGGTTCATCCCAATAATAACACTGACTTTCACGAAAAAATCTTTTCCTCTGGACCGATGAGAGGTCATGAGGAACAATACCACTGGTAAGGTAATTAGCATAGTCAACATACCATGGTGTTTCAAGGAGAGTGGTGGTGAGCAGTTGCTCGTCTGGAAAGGTTTCCAGAATTTCCCAACTCTCTTTGACAAGTTCAGATCCTTCAAGTCTTGACAAGTGGTCAGCGACTTGATTTTCAGTACCTTTTCTATCCTTAATTTCGAGGTCGAACTCTTGGAGAAGCAACACCCAACAAATTAGGCACGGCTTAGAGTCCTTTTTATCAATTAAATATCTTAAAGCTGCATGGTCTGTGTATACGATTACCTTTGATCCTATGAGATAGGACCGGAATTTGTCGAATGCAAACACGACTGCAAGCATCTCCTTTTTCGTCACTGTGTAGTTTAGCTGTGCTCCACTCAGAGTTTTACTTGCATAGTATATTGGATGCATCAGCTTATCTTTCCTTTGGCCCAGCACTGCCCCAACTGCATAGTCACTTGCATCACACATTAACTCAAAAGGTTGCTCCCAGTCTGGGGCAATGATGATGGGTGTTGTGACCAACCTCTTCTTCAGTTCCTCAAAAGCAATCCTGCATTCATCAGAAAAAACAAAAGGGTGATCTTTTTCAAGTAACTTATAGAGAGGGTTCGATATTTTGGAGAAGTATTTGATGAACCTCCGGTAAAAATCGGCATGTCCAAGAAAGCTTCTTATGGCCTTGACGAATGCTGGTGGAGGCAACTTTGCAATGACATCAACTTTAGCACAGTCTACCACAATGCCTTTGCTTGAAACCCGGTACCCCAGTACTATACCTTCTTGTACCATAAAGTGGCACTTCTCCCAGTTTAGCACTAAATTTGTTTCCATGCACCTTTGTAGCACTCTAGTCAGATTGGCAAGGCATTCATCGAATGAATTCCCTACCACTGAGAAGTCATCCATGAACACCTCCATAATGTCTTCCACCATGTCGGTGAAAATAGCCATCATGCACCTTTGGAATGTGGCGGGTGCATTGCATAGTCCGAATGGCATCCTTCTGAAGGCAAAGATGCCATATGGGCATGTGAAGGAGGTCTTCTCTCTATCTTCGGGGGCTATGGAGATTTGATTATACCCCAAGTATCCATCAAGAAATCAAAAATGGGACCTCCCTGCCAACCTGTCAAGCATTTGATCAATGAAGGGAAGTGGGAAGTGATCTTTGCGAGTGGCTAGATTCAACTTCCTGTAGTCCATGCATATTCTCCATCCGGTAACGGTTCTTGTTGAAATCAATTTATTGTTGTCGTTTTTCACTACCGTCATGCCTCCTTTCTTTGTCACACATTGGACCGGGCTAACCCAGCTACTGTCTGAGATTGGGAAGATGATTCCCGCATCTAGCCACTTTATTACTTCCTTCTTCACCACTTCCTTCAAGTTAGGGTTCAGCCTTCTTTGATGTTCCCTGGAAGGTTTGTGTCCATCTTCCAGGAGAATTTTATGCATACAATAGGTTGGGCTGATCCCCTTTATGTCTGCCATGGTCCACCCGATGGCAGTCTTGCATTCCTTGAGTACCTGTATAAGCTTTTGGGCCTGCACATCTAACAAACTAGATGAGATAATAATAGGTAATGTGGAGTTAGGACCTAGATACTCATACCTAAAATATGATGGTAGTGGTTTAAGTTCAAGCTTCAGTGGCACTTCTATGGATGGCATTGCTGGCGGGCTTTCTCTTTTCTCTAAGTGTAGAGGTTCGAACTCGAGCTCTCTCTGCCAAAATCCCTTGCCTTCCATAGATAGTACCCATTCGGCTAAACTTTCACTGTTTACCTCTTCCATGTTCATCAGGCATGCTTGAAGTGGTTCTTCAATGGTCAATTCCGCATTGTCGGTCTCCACTATCACATCAACCGCATCAATGAGAGAGCAATTTGCGAACTCACTAGGGCGCCTCATGGATTTTTGTACATTGAAGATGATCTCCTCATCATTCAACCTCATCTTGAGTTCCCCGATTTCACAATCAATTATAGCTCTCCCGGTGGCTAGGAATGGTCTTCCTAGGATAATGGGAATTTCTTCGTCGACCTTGCAATCAAGAATAACAAAATCGACGGGAAACACGAACTTCCCAACCTGGATTAGCACATCATCTATAATACCAAATGGACGCTTAACCGTCCTGTCAGCAAGCTGTAAAAGCATAGAGGTAGGTCTGGCTCTCCCAATGCCTAACCTCTTATAGATAACTAAGGGCATGAGATTAAGGCTTGCCCCCAAATCACATAAGGCCTTAGTAAAGGCATAATTCCCTATAGTGCATGGGATGGTGAAACTACTTGGATCAGATAGCTTCTCAGCAATGGGTCTAGAGACCACTGCACTACAAGTCCGGGTGAGTGTAACTGTGGCCAAGTCTTGGAAATCAAATTTCCGCGACATCAAATCCTTCATCATCTTAGCATAACCGGGCATTTCTTTTAAAGCTTCAATTAATGGAATGTTTACCTAGATTTGCTTGAGCATGTCGAAGAACTTTTTGTATTGCTCCTCTTTCTGGTGTTTGGCCAGCCTTTGAGGGAATGGTGGTGGAGGCCTCTTCTTTCCGGTGACTTGGGATTTTTCTTTTTCTATTACTTTCTCATCAATCTGCTGCTCTACCTATTCAGCTACTTTCTCCGTTCCCTATTTTGCTTCTTTATTTTCAGCAACTGGCTGGACTGTGACTTCTGTCAACCCTGTGGACTCATCCAGTTCAATGGGCAATGGAGTAGGTGTCTCAGCCTGTCTGTCGATTTTCTCACTTTTATTCTCAACATCAAGATCTCTACCGCTTCTCAGAGTCACTACCATCATCTGATTTGGGACTTGGTCCTTTGGGTTTGTTTGTGTATCTGCAGGAAATGTCCCTTGAGGACGATTGTTGAGAGACATAGCAATTTGACCCACCTGTACTTCAATATTCTTGATGGCGGCATCATGTGCATCTATCCTCTCATTTGTCTTAGCATTTGACCCAATTACCTACTGCATCATAGCTTCCAACCTTGCAAACCCATCGTCATGTCTTCCCCCATGTGGTGGTGGAGGTGGATGATATCCCTGCTGCTGATTTCCGAAATTCTGAGGTCTGGGATATGGAGCCATGTTGTGTGGTGGCATCATACCTGCTGCATTAAATTGTGGCTGGGGAGGTCTATATTGCATTGGAGCCTGTTGGCCCCAGTTTTGATTACCTTGTCGTTGCCCTCCATAGTTAGCCACATAGTTCATATCCTCATGCTGATGATGATGTTCTTGGTCTGCAACCCATGGATTACCTATGGGTTGGCTAATGCATGATGTGCATAAACCACCATTGGTAGTAACTACAATGTGAACCTGCTGCTTGACTCCTTATTCTTCCACCTTCATTGTTAGGATGCTCATTTGTGTCAATAGAGTTTCCATGTTCTCCTCTAGAGTGTTGGATGGATCCAGGGGTACAGAGTGTACCACTGGTGTGATAGGAGCATTCCTGGACGTCCACCCGGAATTTTGGGCCATCTTGTCAAGCAAATTTTGGCCCTCTCTCCAAGTCTTGCTCAGAAAAGCCCCACCTGCTGAAGCATCTACAATATTTTTCATACTACCTGAAAGCCCCATGTAGAACCTTTGGCCCAACATCTGCTTAGGAATCCCATGGTGAGGACACATAACAAGCATACCCTTGAATCTGCCTCAAGTTTCATGTAATGTTTCCATTGGTTTCTGCTTGAAGCTCAGAATCTCATCAATTTGTTGAGCTGTCTTGTTAGGAGGATGAAACTTGTTGTGGAATTGTTTCACTAACTCATCCTAAGTTGCAATGGAGTTTATTAGGAGTGACTTTAGCCATATCTGTGTTGCTCCTGTAACTGAGAACGGAAAGAGTAGTAATCTGATAGCTTCAGGAGTTACATTCGGTTGCCTTTGTGTTTTGCATATTAATAGAAAGTTCTTGAGGTGCTGCTGTGGATCTTCAACCTGAGACCCAGAGAATAATCCCTTGTTTTGCAACAAGTGAAGCATGTTGTTGGTAATCTGGAAAGACTCAGCTTGAATTGTTGGCACAACGATGGCAGTTGCCAAATTATCTGTTGTGGGTTGTGCCCAGTAGAACAATGCACCTTCCCGTACCTCCTGTGCCTCTTGCATATTTAGCCCGGCTTGCTGGTTTTGATCGTTTATGTCACCCATGTCGAAGTCTAGTTTGATTGGTTGTTGAGATTGTTGAATTTGTTTGATGGCTTTGTTACGCGCCTGGAAAGTTTGCTCGGGGTCTGAGAGTCCTTCAATTAGTTCTCCAGTCCTTGCAGATTTTCTAGGCATGCACCTGAATACCCAAATCAACAAACATCAAAATATTCAACGTAAAGTGTAGAAAGAACCTGAATACACAAGAATCTTGAAGTTCTATCAATGGCAATTGATAATTCCGTTAATTCCCCGGTAACGGCGCCAAAATTGGTTCACTTCCAAGCAACATTCGTAGTCAATATAACTTGGTCTAATAAGTCCAAGATCGATCCCACAAAGAATTAACCTATCAATCACAACTTTCACAACCCCAAAAGTACTTCCGAATCAAGTTCCCAAACTTTGAATATATATTTGTGTGAATTTCGACTATCTACTTTGCAATAATTAAGAATGCTTGAAATAAAGAATTCAATGTAGAGTAAAAAGAATATTATGAGAAGGACTAAGGTATTGATTTCCCTATTGATGGAATCCCTTATCATTATGCTCATACAAATTGTTAATATATTCTATCAATCATGAACGCTATGTGTATCGTAACCCTCTCCCGAGCAATTACAATAATTTACTAGTGCACTCTCCCGAGCTACCCTAGCTAGCTTTAATTTGAATAGTTCACTTAAGATTGCACCCAAGACTTCGTTATTCCTAACCCCGTCTTTACGCCTAAAGTTATAGATTCCTCTAATAACCTAGGTGTGGTGTTGTTCAACAATAAACCTAAATATGCACTCTTTTCCAAGTTATGCACACTAAATAGGCACCGCTAATTGGGACGTCTACCAATTAACTACAACAAGAATGAAGTTAAACAAATAGAAATCTAAGTCACAATTTGTAATCACATAAACGATAAGTTCATCACTCAATAGGTTCCATCAAAACCTTATAAAAGAATTTAGCTACTCATGCTTGAAGAAACAAGAATAATAATTGAAATCATAAGGAAATACTTGATATAAAATAATAGAAAGAGTTTTGGAGGATTCTCTCTTACTAAAAATCTTGCAAAAGTAATGAATTAAAGACAACATGCCTCTATGGGGAAAACTAGGAGTTTATATAGAGGTTTTTAGGGCTAAGAACTAAGTTTTAGTACAATTAGGATTACTGTTGCGGCGTATTCCGCGGTTCATTCGCGGCCGAGAGCGGACCGCGAACAAGCAAACTTCAGAGGGCTTCATTATTTGCGGTTCATCCGCGGCCGCGAGTGAATCGCGGATGAATAGTCCGTCTGATTCTTCTCTGTTTCTTCAGGCTCTCTTCACTTTAGCTCTTCTTTTGGCCTTTTCATCAACCTATGACTCCAAAATAGCTCTTTTTAGCATCCAATGTAGCTCATGTACCTATAAAACACAAACGAACACAAATCAAAGCATTTTGTCCTCATAAACAACATTAATTCCATAACAAAGTGTGATTATTTAGGGCATAATTATAGTCAAATTCACCTATTATCAGGCACCTACTTGCAAATTTTGAAAAGATATTCCTTTGTTCTTCAGGTGGGCGCCTGCTTGCGAACTTTGAAAAAGATATTCCCTTATTCTTCAGGTGGGCGCCTGCTTGTGAACTTTGAAAAAGATATTCCCTAATTCTTCAGGTGGGCGCCTGCTTGAAAATTTTAAAAAGATATTCCCTTGTTCTTCTGGTGGGTGCCTTCTTGAGAACATTGAAAAAGATATTCCCATATTCTTAAAGTGGGCGCCTGCTTACATCATACAAAATAAAGAAAATTTCTGCCCCAGTTTGATAACTGGGTGCATGACATTACTAGATGTTATCTTGCGATAAAAGTTGTGCTATACTTCCCTTGTTTTTCAGGTGGGTGCCTGCTTGCTGTGCTTGAAATGTATTCCCTTGTTCTTCAGGTGGTGCCTGTTTACAAACTTTGAAAAGATATTCCCTTATTCTTGAGGTGGGCGCCTGCTTACAAACTTTGAAAAGATATTCCCTTGTTTTTCAGCTGGGCGCCTGCTTGCGAACTTTGAAAAAGATATTCCCTTATTCTTCAGGTGGGCTCCTACTTACATCATACAAAACAAAGAAAATTTCTACCCCAATTTGATAACTGGGTGCATGACATTACTAGATGTTATCTTGCTATAAACGTTGTGCTATACTTTCTTTGTTTTTTAGGTGAGTGCCTGCTTACTGAGGTTGAAACAGATTCCTTTGCATATTGTTGCTTTCCTTTAAAGCTGAACTATCTTCCCTTATTCTCTAGGTGGGTGCCTGATTGCCAAAATCTCTTTTGCGCCCTTGTTATCCACGTTGGTCACATTCACTTTAACGTGATTAGTAAGAATTTGAATCTTTTGTCCCTATTCTTATCAAAGAACAATTTGTTAGTATAAAATGGTGGTTAGTTGCTGGCATTCTTGTTGGCCTTGCTCCCTCATTTGAACTTGCTCCAACTCGCTCCTTTGAACTTGTTTTGTCTGGCCATAATTTCCGGTTGTCTTTCAAAATTTTCTGATCCTGATGACCCAACTATTTTCCTTGTGTTTCCATCCTGTTGTTTCTTTTCCTTCTTATGAACTTTTGCTTCTTCCTCCAATTATCTTGTTATCGTATATCCTCCTTGTTTCAATTGTCCTTTGATAAATCTCGATCTTATTGTGCCATATAACTGAGAAGCTGGTAGTTAGCTTTGACTGATAATGTCTTATCGACAGATTCCAAAAAAAAAAATGAAAAGCAATGATCTTGAAGTTTTGAAGATAGAAATACTTCGAAAAGACAAAAAGGACAGGCCTTATTTAAGTTAGAAGGCTGATTCTTTTGATCATGACGTGCATTTAGATTAACCAACCTAGTATGTCCATCCAATAACGGTTAATTGACACTTTTGCCAACTTCATTTCACAACCCGATCTTCAATAAAACCCAAACTTTGCTTGTTTTGCCGCTTTTCAACCACAAACTTCCTTCTCACTTTCGTCTTACAATGCCTGTGAAGGTTTCACCAATAAGACTCTCTTATTTCATTTCCCTCAGCTCACAGCGCCTTACGGTGTGCGTGAGGGTTTTCACCAATAAGACTCTCTCATTTTATATCTCTCAGCTCACATCGCCTTACGGTGCCGGTAAGGCTTTCACCAATAACACTCTCTCATTTTCGATCTTTCATTTTCTGGTATCAGAGTGTTGTCCATAACATGATTCACTTCACCTGCTTATATTGACAATCCTTAAAATTGATCCGAATGTCTTTCTTTGGACCGTAATGTGGCTTTTGGATGGGTTTAGAAATAAAGGTATAAAGGTTCAAAATTTCCAATGTGGGCTCAAAAATTTCAACTTTCGGAATCATATCTTTCATAACAAACATAACTTCTGCCCTAGTTTTATTCTTTGGGGATTCTTGGATTTTTCTCTGTTATGATTGAACCTCAGTGAGGCTGCCTACGTACCCTTTTGGGATCAAGTCAAAACGTAGTTCGGATTATAAAAATTGCTTCATTGTTGCGATGTTTCCTTCTTCTCATTCTTCTTCTTTCCATTTTCTTTCTTTTCTTTTCTTTTCTTTTTCTCTTTTTTTTCTTTTATTTTTCTTTTCTTTTCCATTCTTTTCTTTTCTTATTCTTTTTCTTTTCTTTTTCTTTTCTTTTCTATTCTTTTCTTTTCTTCTTCTTTTTCTTTTTTTTCTTTTCTTTTTCTTTTCTTTTCCATTATTTTCTTTTCTCTTCTTGACTTTCATCATTCAATCTTTCACTTTGTTGTTGATTCCAAAAGAGGGATATGAAAGAATAATGTAATAAGCCTCGAAGGGATAGAAATGGATAAAATGTTTGGATATCGAAACAAAATTCCTTCATCGTTTCAATTTCAAAAACTTGGCAAATACAAGATACATGAAGATAAAGAAATAATACATAATTTTTGACTGCATCAGAATTGATAGCCATTTCTACACATTTTCCTTCCACGTCTGTTAGATATAATGCTCCAATGGATAACACCCTTGATATGATAAATGGCCCCTGCCAGTTGGGAGCAAACTTTCCTTTTGCTTCTGCCCAATGAGGTAGGATACGCCTCAATACCAATTGTCCGACATCAAATTTTCATGGATGCACTTTCTTGTTATAAGCTCTGGCCATTCTCTGTTGATATAATTGCCCATGACATACTGCTGCCAATCTTTTCTCATCAATCAAGTTTAATTGTTTCAATCGGGCTTTGACCCATTCATCATCATCAAATTTTGCTTCCGCAATGATTTGAAGGGAGGGTATTTCAACTTCCGTGGGTATTACTGCTTCCGTGCCATACACCAATGAATAAGGAGTTGCACCTACTAAAGTATGAATAGTAGTGCGGTATCCTAACAAAGCAAATGGTAATTTCTCATGCCATTGCCTTGGTCCTTCAACCATTTTTCGAAGAATTTTCTTAATATTCTTATTGGCTGCTTCAACTGCTCCATTTTCCTTAGGACGATATGGTGTGGAAATGCAGTGTTTAATTTTAAACTTCTGACATGTCTCTGCCATCAAATGGTTGTTAAGGTTGGCACCATTATCTGTAATAATCACCTTTGGAACTCTGAATCGGCAAATGATGTTTGCGTGCACAAAATCAACCACTGCTTTCTTGGTTACCGATTTTAATGTCTTTGCCTCAACCCATTTAGTAAAATAATCAATGGTGACTAGAATAAACATGTGCCCATTAGATGCTTCTGGCTCGATTGGCCCAATGACATCCATACCCCAAGCAACGAAGAGCCATGGTGCTGACATAGTATGCAACTCATATGGTGGAGAATGAATCAAATCTCCATGTACTTTCCATTGATGACATTTGCACACAAAGCTGATACAGTCCCGCTCTATAGTAAACCAGTAGTATCCTACTCTGAGAATTTTCTTTGCTAGCACATACCCACTCATATGCAGTCCACAGACTTCTGCATGTACTTTGGCCATAATTGTTGTAGCCTTCTTTGCATCTATACATCTCAACAAACTGAGATCCGAGGTTCTTTTATACAACACCCCTCCGCTACAGAAGAATCCGCTTGCCAATCATTTGATAGCTCTCTTTTGATCCCATGTGGCTTGTGCCGGATATACCCCCTTTATGAGGTATTCTTTAATATCATGGAACCACGACTCACCATCAAGTTCCTCTTCTACCGTATTACAATAAGCATGTTGATCACAAACCTGAATTTGCAATGGGTCCACATAAGCTTTATCCAGAATATGTAGCATTGATGCCAAAGTGGCCAGAGCATCGGCAACTTCATTATGGATTCTCAGGATGTGCTTGAATTCTATGCACTAAAATCGCTGGCATAGTTCATGTAGACATTGCCGGTATGGTAAGAGTTTTAAATCATGTATTTCCCATTCTCCTTGAATTTGATGTACCAAGAGATCCGAGTCACCCATGACCAAAATGTCTTGGACACCCATATCTATAGCCATTCTCAATCCCAAAATACATGCTTCATATTCAACCATATTATTGGTATAAAAGAAACGAAGCTGAGCGGTGACAGGATAATGCTTACCCGTCTCCGAAATAAGTACTGCTCCTATTCTGACGCCTTTGTTGTTAGCAGCCCCATCAAAATATAACTTCCAGCCATGCTATTTATCTTGTTCCAATTCATCAATGTTCATCCTCCTCATCAGGAAAATATGTTTTCAGTGGTTCATATTCCTCATCAACTGGATTCTCAGCTAGTTAATCGGCAATTGCTTGTGCTTTCATTGCAGTGCGGGTTACATAAACAATATCAAATTCTGTGAGTAAGATTTGCCATTTAGCAAGCCTACCTGTGGGCATGGGCTTCTGAAAAATGTACTTCAACGGATCAACCGGGAAATGAGATAAGTGCAATAAGCTGACAAATAGTGTTTCAACTTCTGTGCCACTCAGGTTAAAGTGCAACATGTTTTCTCCAATTGAGTGTACTTCACCTCGTAAGATGTGAATTTCTTATGTAATAAATTGCCCATTCTTTCTTCCCTGTTTCATCATGTTGCCCCAGTACACAGCCGAAAGAATTATCCAACATCATCAAATAAAGGATTAGAGGTCTTCCTGGCTCAGGCGGAACTAATACAGGTGGGTTGGCCAAGTATTCCTTTATTTTATCAAATGAAGCTTGATATTCAACTGTTCATTTAACTGCAGCATCTTTCTTCAGTAATCTAAAGATATGCTCACAAGTTGATGTAAGATGAGCAATGATTTTGCTAATGTAATTCAACATGCAAGCAAACTCATCTCATCTTTCTTACTCTTTGGCGGAGGAAATTCCTATATTGCTTTGATTTTGGAAGGGTCCAATTCAATACCACGTCAACTCACCACAAACTCTAAAAAATTCCCTAATGGCACCCCAATGGCACATTTGCTGGATTGAGCTTTAGATTATACCTGCGAAGCCTTTGGAAAAACTTTCTCATGTCTTTAACATGGTCATATTGCTTTCTGGACTTGATAATGACATCATCCACATAAACTCCGATCTCCTGATGTATCATATCATGGAACATGGTGGTCATTGCCCTCATATATGTTGCCCCGTTATTTTTCAGTCCAAACGGCATCACCCGGCAATAGTATGTTCCCCAAGGTGTAATAAATGCTGCCTTTTTGGCATCTTCCTCGTCCATAGAATATGGTAGTAACCCGTATAGCAATCCACAAAAGAACCAATCTCATGTTTGGCACAATTGTCAATTAATATGTGGATGTTTCGCAATGGAAAGTTTGCTTTATTGAGGTCTCGATAATCAACATACACCCCTTTCTTTGGAATAGGAACAACATTGGCTAACCAGGTGGGATATTTGGTAACTCGTATAACCTGCGCCTCAAACTGCTTATTGACTTCTTCTTTTATTTTCACGCTGATATATGTCTTAAATTTCCTTAACTTCTGTCTGACAGGCGGATATTCTGAATAAGTGGGAAATTTATGGACCACCAAATCAATGCTTAGTCCCGGCATATCATTGTACGACCATGAAAATATATCTTTGTATTCATGCAGCAACTTTATCAATTCTTCCCCGTGTGAGGCTTCCAAATGAATGATTATATTTGTTTTCCAAACATTTTCCTGATCCCCCAAATTAATGGCTTCTGTCTCATTCAAATTCGGTTTGGGTTTTTCCTCATACTAACTCAACTATTTACTAATTTCTTCCAAAGCTTCCTCATCGTCATCCTCCGTCTCATTATCACACTCAATTTCTTGTATTACTATTTTATTATCAAGACTAGGCCGGGAATTCCTCATGCATGACACATCATTGAAATTAGCATAAAATGTACAAGAAAAAGAAAAATAAAATAAGGACATCAGGAATGGAGGGAGAAAGAAATTGCATTTCATTAAAATTCGAAAGATAACAAGGTTTGACACATCCAATTGGACGGAACATAGAAATCTGTATTACAACCTTGAAATAAAACAAATTTAAAAGTAAAAACAAAAGCTAACTACCATAACTCCCTCCAAGTTGGAACAGGAGTAGCTTCCCAATTATTCAATTTGGCCTGGGATCCGACAAACTGGACATCCATCCTACTCGTGCCCACGTTCGCTTCTACCATATCCACTTCTTCAAATAGCTTTTCAAATCTTTCAAGTAGCTCCCTGTCAGGCCTTATCTCTGCTAAGTTGGGCATTACTATCGCCGGACGCCTTTTTGTACCAGACCTGACAAATGAACGAGAGAGGCGAGGGACAGGCTTAGGGAGAGTCCATCCTTTCTTCTTCAATTTTTGGGCTTTCTTTATATCAGCAATGGTTGGTTTAAAGTCCAACCTGAAAGTATCAATGTTTCCGGAAAGAGATACCAGTTGTGTAATACCTTGTAATGCAGCTCCCAATCCCTTTCCAGGGATAAATCCATTTTTCAATATCTTCGTGGCAACTATAACTGATATGAAAGCCACCCTTGGCATAAGAACATGCTAGCCCTCCGGAACCTTAGCGACTGATATGGTATCTACCATTTGGTACACCCATGGGCTTTTATCACCCTCAACCTCTTCAAAGGGAGTGATAGTGTTACAAGAATTATCTTCACAATGGACCACAATTTCTTGACGGTCCCACTCAAACTTCACCATCCGATGAAGTGAGGATGGCACAACCTTCGCAGCATGGATCCATGGTCGACCCAGCAGAAGATTATATGATATAGCAACATCCAAGACTTGAAATTCCATTGTAAACTCTACCGGCCTAATGGTAAGTTCCAGCACAATGTCTCCAACGGTATTCTTTCCACCTCCGTCGAATTCACTCACACAAATGTTGTTCTTGTGGATTCTTTCATTATCAATCTTTAGATTTTCCAAAGTACACAAAGGGCATATGTTGGCACTCAACCCGTTATCAATCAGCACATGGGTACTACCGAATCATCACATTTCACAGTAAGATACAAAGCTCTGTTATACTCCGTTCATTCTATCGGTAGTTTGTCATCTGAGAATGTTACCCTATTCACCTCAAAGATTTTATTTGCAATCTTTTTCAAGATGACTCACTATAATTTTCTCAGGAACATGAGCCTCATTCAAGATTTTCATTAATGCGCTACGATGTTCATCTGAGTGAATTAGCAGGGACAATAGAGATATTTGCGCTAGCATCTTTCTCAATTGGTCTACTATCGAGTAGTCCTACGCTTTCATTTTCCCCAAGAATTCCTCAGCCTCCTCCTCAGTAATAGCTTTCTTCACAGTAGCCAGATTATCTTTGGTAAGTTTTTCTTTTCTTAATTCTTCGAGAGCAAAGCACCTCCCCGACCTCGTCAAACCGTGGGTTTCACAAATTTCATCTTTAACCTCTTTCCCTCGATACATGACGGTCACTTTATTGTAATTCCATGGCATAACATTAACATCCACAATGGGCAATTGAATGAACGGTCTGATAATAACTGGCTCTGCTTGGGCCCCTTTCACAATCAACACAAGTTTTGTACTTACTATTGGAACTATCACCTTCACTATATCGGGTTTTGTTACCACCACTGGCTCATTCATCACTTGCATGACTGTGATCACCGCTTTCTCACCCATTGCTTTCTCCTCTACCTTACTTTTGCTTGCCTTAATAATCATTACAGTTTTAGAAGGTTTTTTACAATCTCCCCTTTGTATCAACTCTATCATATGAGCTTCATGATGAACAGGTAAGGGGTTTTGTGTAATATTGGGAGATTCGGGGGCCTGGACTTCAATTCTTCTTCAATCAATAAGCTCATCAATTGCGGTTTTCAGATGCCAACACTTTTCTGTGTCGTGTCCTGGAGTCCTGAACAGTACTCACAACTAACAGAATGGTCCAAGTTCCTTGTTGGTGGGTTAGGGATTTTGAATTCAATGGGGTTTAGTATTCCGAGCTGCCTCAGTCTATGAAACAGACTGGTGTATGATTCTCCTAATGAAGTAAAAGTCTTTTTCTTTTGCAGCCTATCATTCCTGACACCGGGATTAGAATGGAAGCCTGTTCCACCATGGTTTTTATATGTTTTGGGTGGTAGATATGTATTCTGGGTGTGGTATACGTTATGAGGTGCGGGTGCACACCATGATGTTTGTGGTTGTGGGTAGGTTTGAGCGTGGTGCACTAAAAACTGTGGAACATGGGGAGGATAGTAGTATTGTGATGGGCCATATGGTGTTGGTGGGTAAGGCTGATGATGTGGGCGAGGTTGATGGTAGTAAGGATTAGGATTCCTGGACCATGATCTTCCTTATACAACGGCCACCTCTTCTTTCTTCTTTTTCCCAAGGACCCCTCCGGTGCCTGTTTGAATTGCCTCGGTTGTGGACTTTATAGCCGAATAGCTCATAATCTTGTTAGATTTTAAATCTTCCTCAACCATTCTCTCCATCTTGACGACTTCATTAAACTTTTTCCCAATAGCTGATACCAAATGCCCATAGTATGTGCGCTCTAGAGCTTGTAATAAGTAGTCCACCATTTCACCTTCCTTTATGGGTGGATCCACTCGGGCAGCTCGCTCTCTCCACCTGAAACCGTATTCTCATAAGCTCTCTCCTGGCTTCTTTTCTATCTTTGTCAATGACAGTCTGTGGGGAACAATATCTAGGTTGTATTGGAATGATTAGCAAAAGCTTGGGCGAGATCATCCCAAGTAAACCATCCAGCGTGGTCTTGACTTGTGCACCACTCTAGGGCCGATCCGCTAAGGCTTTGACTGAAATAAACCATTAGCAACTCATTTTTCCCGTCGGCGCCAATGAGAGGAGTATAAGAATCATGATGTCGGAAGGTAGGCTCTGGAGGATAATAATGATTGTATTGGGTATAAAATAATGGTTCACTGGATGATTTGTGTAATGTGGCTGGTGGAGAAGCCACATACACGGGAGCAACATGAGGTGGTGGTGGTGGGATCTATTTTGGTGGTGGAGGAGGTGGTGGTGTTTGTGAGGTAGTTGCATAGTAAGGTGGGTATGTGGGGTAAGCAGCGGATGAATTCATAGTGGGTGGGTCCTGTGTTTGGACTGGCGGAGGAATATAAACAGGATTGGCTGGGCATGTGGGTAAGGTTGTCCCTCCGCCCAGGCCTGGTACATTTCAGCCATCTGCAGCTTGAGTTTGTACATCTCTTCTTTCATAGCACTTACGTCTACCACCTCATCTTCTTGATCTGGGTCCACAATCGTAGCCTCAACCTCTTGGCCGATTGCTTTTGTCATGTCTTTAGAGCGAGTGTGGCAATGATTGGTTGCTAGAATGCCAGCTAGCTAAAAAAGCCACCTGTCTGAACTCAACAACAACAACATTCGTTAGTAGTTAGGCCATTATTTATCAAATAATCGCACGTTGGGAGCACAGACATATTTACACAATTTTTGCTCGGCCACATGCGTCATCCCGACTTTCTTAGTTATGGCTTTTCATTCATTTTGCCTTTTTCTTGCTTTTCCAATTATTTTACTACGGCTTTTCTTTCTTCTCTTTTTTTCATCATCATTTTCATCACCACCATTTTTCTCTCTCTCTTTTTTCTTTATCTCTCTCTCTTTTTCCTTTGTTCTTTTGATTCGTGATTAAAATGTCGATCGTATAGATTTTCCTATCGCGTATGTGTTTAAAGAAAAGAAAACCAAGAACACAAATATAGATTTTTGGGTGTTTTCGAATTTATCAATAACCAACAATGATTACAAAGATTAACTTTTAATGATAATCGAACTACAAATTTCTATACAACCGTTTGGATTGAAATGCAAAAAATGAAAAATACATACTCAAATGCTTAACCTAATAAACTCAAGAATACATCAAATATCCTAGTTCCTGCAGGACATCGTTCGGTCTCGCCATGGGCCTATATGCAAGTCCCCTTTGGAGTTGGTCTAGATCACCCATTATCTACTTCACGAATATCATCACCGAGGCAAACAAATGTGGTCTGGGTCATATCTTCACATATCTGGCACTTCCGAGTGATATAATGAGAAATGTTAAGGATTCTTTCTCTAATCATCCCCTTTTCTTCAAGTAACCTCCCTATTTGTTCAGCACGAGCCTCTAGAGTCCGTTGGCTTTTCTCTTGAAGTTGTTGCAGATCCATTTCTAATCGTGATAAGGCCGTATAGCAATGTTCTCTTTCCATGCTGAACTTTTTCACTTGTTTGCTAATCTTGACCTTAGCAGTAATAATCTTTTTCCTCAATCGGGCAACTTCGACATTATGTTCTTCCTTCAATTGTTGAATCATACGGGCCCTTTCTTCTGCATTCCTTGACAACGTTTTTTGAACCCTGGTCAATTCCTTTTCTGCTTTGTCAAGGTCAAAACTATAATCGCTCACTTTTCACCGCAAATTATCAATCAACTTTTTATCTCAGGCATTTCGGACAGAGGTTTCAGTTGCTGTCCTCATTTTCTGAATTTGAGCTCGTAAGGACTCATTTTCTCTAACCAATTGCTTTTTTTTACCCTCATCAGCTGCTACTTGCACACTATTTTTGAACTTGAGATGTTGGGCTTGTTTTTCTAGCATGCTGATTTTTGCTCGGTATTCGTTTTCTTTAGTCAACCAATCTCATTGCTCTCTTGACACCTCGACGAATTCTTGGATGTGAGGTCTTTTAGCAGGCCTTTCATGCTTACAGCCTCTCCTATACCAAATAGAATAGCCAGGTGACACTTCGCCTTTAGCCCGATCCCTCACACAGGTTCAAACATTGGCATTCATTCTAAATTTGACGGACTTTTTCTTCAGGAAATTGCCCGTCGGGACTAATCTCAATTACTTGGGTGTTGAGGTCTCCATATTTTGGCACTATTTGATATCTTCCGAGTTGTTGTAAGACTCGATATGGAGCATATGGTTGAATGCTTTTAAGCCCAATTAAGAGAAAATGCGATCCTTCTGTCGGCATGTATATAATTTCATTGACAGGTAGCCACCCAAATGTCCATTCTTCTTGGCTAGCAGTAAGAGATCAGAAATATGTTGTCCAACCCTTAAATCAATCCGGCAACTTGACCCATTTATCCTTGTGTAGAATTCTTCTATGCATGTTCTTTCCGAAGACCCGTAACTCAAAAATTGAGGACGATGGCACAAGTGCTCGATCATCCACATTTGTAATAGAAAATTTCATCCCTCAAAGAAATCTACTCCGACTTTACAAGATGTAAGGGCACGAAAGACATCGGCTACTTTCATCGGTGCCAAAGTACTATTATCTTGCGCAAAGAGAGTACTGACAATTCTGGCTATTCTTGTATCGATGTTCCCATCTTTACTTGGGAACACTATCAAACATAAAAAGGTTACTATGAAAGCAAAACGTCTGTGCTCCTCCCATTTTGCACGGTTTGCTTTGCTGTAGAGTTTGTTTGCTGGGTTATTAAAGCCTCCGATATTACCATATCTATGATATATGAAATTCATAGTGCAAAAACCATTGGCCAAATCTTCATTATGAACACTTCGGGCTATTTTCAAGGAATCCAGGAATCTATGAGCGGTAATAGCTCTTGAAGCAACCGGTTATTTATCTTTTAGAGGAACCTCATCTTTCCCAATATAAGTAGCAATCTCCTCTAATGTCAGAGTAAGCTCAAAGTTCGAGAAATAAAACACATTGTGCGCCGCATCCCAACAAGTAACCAAGGCTCTAATGATATCTCCTCGGGGTATAATGTCGAGTAATCCAGTAAGACCCTTCAAATATTTCTTGACTTCCTCTTGTCTGTCTTTTCCAAGATCATTCCACCATAGACGTAACTCCAAAGGGATTTTATTCATGATTGAAAAAGATTCATTTTGAATCGTTCTCATCCTGCGCATCTATTAAGGTGATTTAATAACTTATTATGACTCTACAAAGGAAAAGACAATATATTTTCTCACAATAAGGTCCAATTTCGCAAATATGGCCCTTCAGCACTCCAAATGAAGATTTTAAGGTTGTTCTTACTAATTTGGGGAAATGACTCAAAAGTAGTCGTTTTGCACAAACAGCCTTCCGGCACCCTTTCGGGACATTCAGCTATTTTGACAAAACAGCATCACTTGATTTATGGCAAAATTCAAAATTTGACATTTTTTTGGGGTTGTTTTCGCAAAAGTATGGTTGGATCCGTTAAGGGTTGCCTATGTATCTTGCCTCGAAAGACGAGAATCAAACCAGCGTAGTTCAGTCAAATTATTTTTAGACAAACTATTTTCCTTTTATTTTCTAATTTTTAGCAAAATTGAATATCCCAACTATGATGTCAAACTTTTCGGAGTTTCGAAAGTATTTGAATATCGGTTTTCTTCTAAAATAAACCATTGTTATTTTTCTATCTTTTCTTTCCCTTGGTTCTTTTCCTAACTGGTCAGCATGATGGCCCGAGACAAATAAATGCAACATATAATCATGATGATTTTTTCATATTTAGGTCACCTGTCCTAGACGGACCCAACCCATGTGTTGAGTCCCCTAAGTCAGATATGATGCAAACAAACGTCATATTTCTAGGTTCAAAACCTGGTTATTTGGTTCTAGACTGTGCACCCGAGTGGACGACTCGAGTCGAAGAGGGGGCTACGTACCGGGGACCTGAGAGATCGTCCGGCTTAGTAACTTGTCCGACCTCTTTTCTTATTCGGGTATAACACTAATAGAATGGGAAGTCTCAACCAGTAAGCACATCCTCGGAGGTAAGAAGAGAAGGGTTTTCGACACAATTTATATATAGTTCAAAAAATATCAAAGCAGTAAACATTTAGCACACTAATCATGAACATATAGAGAAATCAAATACAACAATTTAAATGAGCTTGAATTCTTAAACTCTGAACCGATGTTCTGGGTTTCTTATCCCCAGCAGAGTCACCTAAGCTTTCACACCTCCTTTTTACCTACTATTTACTACACCCCGAGAAGGGATATAATAAAAGGAAGGAGTTTTTTCAATTTAAGGACAGTCGGAATGGGATTTATTTATTTGCTTTCAAAGTCGCCACTTGGGAGAATAATGGTGTCCCACATAACCGGATGAATCCCGAATCGAGGAAAGTTTGACTCTGTTACAGTCTGCAAACTAGAAATTTGGATAAGGAATTTTGTTAATCCGGGAAAAGGTGTTATGCACTCCTGAATTCCGTGGTTCTAGCATGGTCGCTCAACTGTTGTATTTTTTTTATATCTTCCATTTTTATGTGCATTTTGGTATTCTGCTTTATTATTCAAAGAATTACAACGTCGTGAAAATGTATTTTTGACCACGCCGTATCAGTACGCCCGTGGCTTTTAACAAATTTCGACTTTGTTGAGACTTGGATTTGGATCACACAAATGTGCATCCGTATTGAGAAGGTAATATTATTATAAATCGTGCCTAAAGTATCTACGTCTTGTTAACTTTGGAAATGTCCGTGAAGTTTGCTAAACGGTCCTTCCAAATCTAAGGTTTTTATAACAGTTATTTGAGGGCCCTGCAATTGTGTATTTAATGCGGCGAGGCTCATCTCATTTTATTAAGGTCATGTCTAAAGTACTATATTTTCTATGTATTTTGTCTCTAACCATGAAGGAAATATCTTAAATTGCTTATCCGTTACCTAATAATTATTACATTGGGGCCATGAGCTCATATGAGCCCAGGCCTTCAGTCATTTGCGGGCTTTATTACAGCCCATATGATAACACTATGGCCAAGCATAGATGGACTGATTGAGTAAGTTTGGCCCCAAATCCTTGAACGCATATTAATATGGCCAGGCCCAGTGGCCATTGAAGAATATCTATTGAATTTCAGGTCAGCTATTAGGAAATTGGTTCCAGAACTAACACAAATATAAGATTGTTCTTCATTTTTTTGTTAATGACTGACTTTAAAGTCAAACTAGTTTATACAATCAACTATCAGGAAAGTTCATTTATTTCTTAATTCGAATGCTTGTTAATTTTATTAATTACTAATTCGACTTAAACTAATATTATAATACTAGTCTTTTATACTACATTTTAAATTCGCAAAGGTTCCGACAATTCATTGATGACTACAAATCAAGTGTTTTAACTACTGATTTATCAACTCATTAAAGGCTAGTTCATTTAAAACGAGAATTTAAACTAATGTTTTACTATATAAGGCTTTATAACAGACGACACATTACAGAATTAATGAATGCGAAATATTTATTGTGTAAGTCTATATTGCTTATCAAATGTTAAGCATGCATTGATAATTTCTAACTACTAGACTAACTTCAATATTTAGATAAGAGTGTTCTTTTAAGAAGACATTACTATATCATTAACCTAATAAATACAAGTTGCAAAAAATTTAAACCTACTTTACTTTTTGTTTCACCTCTTATACTATCCTATTATCTCGATTTGTAATACAAAACTATTCCTAAAACTAAATTTAATATCGATCAAGTTTAATCAGTCCAGTCCAAATTATTACATTTCCAAAACTAACCCTAACAGCTACATGTAGTTAATTTCGATATAAAAAACAACAGAATATGAAATAATAACTAAACTTCATTTCATCCTCTACAATATCACATTTACAGCTTCGGTCAATAGAAATTGTACCTAGAAATGAAATGAGATCGATGAGATCTAGGCAAAAAATATGGAATCAGCAGTCTACAACAATTTGTTAAATTACTTGCAGATCAACGAAACAATGATATTTTTTGAGGATTTTAAGTTTTGATGTGAAAAGAATACTCGAATTGCAATTGCAAATAGAAGGAAAATGTTTTTAGTATTTCAGATTTTTGCTAAGGCTTCTAAACTTTCAAAACTTCTAAACTTCAAAAACTTGTTCAATGAAGGTTGACGTAGCCTATTTATAGATTTGAAAAGGGAGGGAATTTCAAATTATGAAATTATCCCTTACTCCCTTACTTTATTGTAATTAGACCCCTGTTACTTTATTTAATTGCCTCTTTTCCCCTTTAGTTATGACGTGTTACCCCTTTTCCCAATCTAGAAGGTTCCTACCCTTAGATTTTACCCTAACCCTACCTCTCTAGGATTATTACTGCAATACCCTTTTATCCTCCCTGAAATATCCTTCACCCCTTAAGTATTTACCATTAAACCAAAAATGATTCCCAAATCTACCCCTATCCCCTTAGAATTATTACAATGAACCTACTGCCATTCACCAAATTAACCCTGCTTTCCTATTTTAATTACCCTTACCTCGGTACTACCCTTTAACCTTAATTATAAGAAGATACCCAAAATTACTCTAAAATCAGGGTCGAAAACCTTAACTAATTATAAAATTAGTCAACTAATTGTCAGTTTAACAGATACAACCAAAATAGAACTAGGTAATCAATTAAAGAGATTCAGAAAACTACTCAAACAAACAAAAATCCAATTAACAGAAGACCTTAGTTACTAATCAGGTTTTTTAATCAAAACCCTAAAAACTAAGTGTAACAGTGTGCTTATTCGAAATCAAAGACCTAAAACTATATCATTCTTATAAAAAATTAACAACACAAAAAGGAAATTTGTTACGACCCAAGACTGGAGTCGCAATCTCACGAACCACTAAAGAGTGCTACAAACAAGTCCGAATAGAAAATACATAACGTCTGTCTCGATACAATGAAAGCAAATAGAAAAGGACTTAGGCATGCGAATGCCAGCTAGGCTACCTCGTAAGTCCCTGGACTAAAGTCAGCTCCCGCTCAGTATGCTACTACTGTGGTCCAAAATCTTCTCCGGTATCTGTGCAAAAAGCACAGAAGTGTAGCATCAGCACAACTGACCCTATGTGCTGGCAAGTGCCTGGCCTAACCCCGACAAAGTAGTGACGAGGCTAGACGAGACTACCAAATCAACCTATGCACTTCAATATATATATGTGCAATAAAAGGAAAGAATAGCGAAAACTAAACAGTTAAAACGGAAGGAAAATATGCTATGGGGGGTACAATCCAGATATAAGAGTCATCAACTTAAGTAAGAAACATGACACAACAATGATTAATAAAGAAGGAATATCAACAGTTGCACGGCATCAACCTTCATGATTTTACTCTCATTCTCACCCAAAGCAATCAAATAAAATGCACGATATCACCCTTCGTGCTTTCCCTCACATAACTCTCATTTCATGGCACGGAATGACCCTTCGTGCAATTATAGTCAAATTAGAGCACGGAATGTCCCTTCATGCATAAATAATCAAAACATGGAACGGAATGACCATTCATGCAAATATAATCAAAACATGGCACGGAATGACCATTCGTGCAAATATAATCAACATGGCATGGCATGACCCTTCGTGCATTATCACTATTCCTCACCCAAACAGTAATCACAACCAAACGGGCGAGGGAATAAACAAATAAACAATAAGAAATGTCCTGGCAAGGGAAAACACAATTAAATAGCTAAATCCTGGCAAGGGAACAACAACAACTTCCACATCCCGGCAAGGTAGATAATCAATGTACTCAAACCATCCCGGCAAGAGATTTAATCATATCTCTTTCCAATTCTTTCATTTTTAATCATATCTCTTTCCAGTTCTTTCATTTCTTACTCAATAACATTTTTACCGTTCGAGCCAATGCTCCAAAGAATCCAAAATTCATAACTAATCCTCATACTATTCGTATTTCTGTAGAATTCATCAATTTATATAGAAGAGTCCCAAAAGTATCAAAATAAGTACAAACAAGGACCCACGGTCATGCTAGACACCGGTGTATAGATAATCATCACCATGCCTATACACCATACTCGATCATTTAGCAATTAGCAATTAATAACACTCTAATCCTATTCCCTCAAGCCAAAGTTAGATTAAACACTTACCTCGATCCAAAGAATAGCAATCATTCTTCAAATACCGTCTTTCCTCTTCAATCTGACTCCGAAACTGTGGTATCTAGGCATAATTAATCAATAGTATCAATATAGGCCTAACAACAAAATCCCATAGCCTAGAAATGAGTTTCCCAGCATTCTTCCAAAAATACCAAAATTAGACACCGGGCCCACATGGTACAACCATGAGGCTCGGACCAAATCCTAGTCACCCATAACTCCACGAGTTCAAATATATAATTAGTTTTAAGATTCGACCCCATATTGAGGTTGAATCACCCAAAATTCTCAAAAACCTAACTCTACCCAAAACCCCCATTTTTCTAATTTAATTTTATGATTTATGGCTAGGAATTTAGTGATTAATGGAAGCAATTAGAAGGGAATGAAGTTAGGAACACTTACCTATAAAGTTATGGAGGAAGAGGTTCTTCAAACTTGACTATGGAGGGTAAAGGAGAAGAGCTCATATGAAAATAATGAAGGAATCCCGTCACTGGTATATTTTTTAGCTTTAAAAATCACTGGACAAAAATTCCCTTCGCGTTCGCGGGTAAGAGTCCGCGTTCACGAAGGGTTAATTCATCATACTATCGCGTTCGTAATGAGGAGGTTGTGCACGTGAAGAGAACGATTTGGGGGGGAGGGGTGGTCCAGGACTTGGTCTATCATAACGCATGGACAACTATGAGAACACGATGAATGGAGCCTTATGAACTACGCGAACACGAGAATGCAAGTGCAAACGCGGTGAATAAAATGAAGGCTAAGCCTTTTGAGTCAAAATACTCTTCACGAACATGATGAGGTTATGCGAACGCGATTAAGGATGAAGCTGAAGCTTCACGAAAGCGAAAGGCATAGTGCGAACGCGAAGAAGAAAATCACTGAGCACCTACTGCAGATTTTCTACCACTATTCTAACTGTAAAAATATCCCGAACCACCTCCAATTCACTCCCGAGCCCTCAAGGCTCTTAACCAAACACACACGCTAACTCAACAACATCCCACGAACTTACTCGTGTGATTAAATCACCAAAACAACATCAAAATAATTAAATCAAGCCTCAAAATCATCAATTTCGTTTCAAACTTCTAACTATAGATAATTAGGTCTGAAACACGTCAAACGACATCTGATTTCGTCCAAACTTCACAAGAAGCGCTTAACACATAATTAAGACATGTACCGAGCATCGGAACCAAAATACGAGCTCGATACCATAGTCTTTTAATACATTTTTATTTCCATTTTCCTTAAAAATTTCAGAAAAACAATTTAACAGAAAAATTCTTTTACTCGGGTTCTAGACTTTGGATTCCGACTCTGGGCACATGCCCGAGTCCCATATTTTTCTACAGACCCTCCGGGACCGTCAAATCACATGTCCGGTCTATTTATCTAAAATGTTGACCAAAGTCAACTTTAATCATATTAATATCAAAATTCTTAAAACACTTCACATAATTCACATATTTCAACATATAAGCTTTTTGGCTACACGCCCGAACTACGCACGCAAATTGAGGCAACTAAAAGTGAGGTTTTCAAGATCTCAGAAGCACGGAAAAGGGAGAAATTTGGTGATGACCCTTTGGGTCGTCACATTCTCCACTTCTAAAACAACCGTCCGTCCCCGAACGGACAAAAGATAGAAGTACCTGAGTCAGGAAATAGATGAGGATAATGGCTCCGCATATCAGACTCGAACTCCCAGGTCGATGCCTTAGGAGGATGACCTCTCCACTGGACACGTACTGAAGGAAAACTCTTCGACTTCAACTGTCAAACATGCCGGTATAGAATAGCAATCAGCTCCTCCTTGTATGACAGATCCTTGTCTAACTGGACATTGCTAAAATCTAACATGTGGATAGGATCGCCATGATACCTACGAATCATAGACACATAAAACATTGGATGCACGACTAACAAGCTAGGTGGCAAGGCAAGTCTGCAGGACATCTCTCCCACATGATCAAGAATCTCAAATGGGCCAAGGAACCTAGGGCTAAGTTTGCCCTTCTTCCCAAATCTCATCACACCCTTCATAGGCGATATTCGGAGCAATACTCGCTCACCAACCATGAAAGCTACATCTCGAACCTTGCGATTCGCATATCTCTTTTGTCATGATTGAGCCGAGCGAAGCTTGTCCTAAATGATCTTGACCTTATTCGAGGCCTCCTAAACTAAATTTGTACCCAATAACCGAGCTTCTCCCGGCTCAAACCATCCAACTGGAGACCGACATCGCCTACCATATAACGCCTCATAAGGAGCCATATGAATGCTGGAATGGAAGCTGTTGTTGTAGGCGAACTCTGCTAAAGGCAAAAACTGGTCCCACGAGCCTCCAAACTCAATGACACAGGCTCGGGGCATATTCTCCAATATCTGAATAGTCCTCTTGGACTGGCCGTCCGTTTGAGGATGGAATATTGTGCTCAACTGAACCTGGGTGCCTAACTCCTGCTAAACTGCTCTCCAGAAGCACGAGGTAAACTGCATACCCTGGTCCAAAATAATGGATGTCGGCACCCCATGAAGGCGAACAATCTCTCAGATGTGGATCTCAGCTAACCTCTTCGATAAATATGTGGCTGCAATAGGAAATAAAATGCGCTGACTTG